>CABFWB010001182.1:43489-56844 GCA_902151455.1 Timema bartmani
GTTAAGTTAAGTTAAAGTTAAGTTTATCATGATCCTGGCATTAAATTCAAATCTGGTGAATTTTACTGGAATGACCCATGAGTAGAGGCATGCAAAAGGTGAGGTTATTTTTAGAAGAAAAGTGGTGTTGTTTTTCTCAAAAAGCAATGATATTATATGCTGAAAGTGATGTTATAATATACGTAAACATGAGTCAAATTAGTATCTATTAAAAAAAACTAGGATATAACTGCCTACATTATTTTTGTTTATATTATTATGTATTTAAATATTTATTTACATATTCGGAGAAAAATCAAATATAAGTATGCACAAAACATTTCACACTTAGTAATGTCTAACTCGATATCTCAATATTATTACCTTCCAGTTTTATAAATAGCAATACCTATCAGAATAATCAATTATCAATTTATGTTTAGACCATACAATAATAACATTGAAACATGTTGTCATAGAAGCCTAAACAACTATCAAATAAGAAGAAGGGAATAAAAATAAAGATGATTTAATTTTGCCAAACATGATTACCTGTGGCAAGGGCCATATATATTAATGTCCTTGCTTGGACCAAGCATGAAATCTTTTAAAAGCAGAAAGCAAAGAATTGATCTATCGAAATTTAAGTATTGAAATGTGTAAAAGTAGAAATCGTGATTTTTAATGTTAACCTCAAAAAAAAAAAATCTAAATCCATGAAAATTCTTGTATATTCTGTGATCCATTTCATATCTTTAAAATCAGCAAAAATGGATACTATCTATACAAATGGAAGCCCTGCAGTAGTACCATAGCCAGTGTTACCACGTTGAAAATTATATTGGATGTCGTGGTATTTGCCCAAATTACAAAGAAATTGTGTTTATTTAGAAAAAAAAACCACCTTAAATTCATGTTATTTGTTTGAAAACATTAGAATTCATGTAAAAATTTGCTTTATCACAAATGTGAATTTTTCATATCCCTACCCATGAGACAGCAGCCAATAGTGATGTAAAATGGCATTAATTATACAAAATGATGTTATTCTAAAAGTACATATCGTTTAAACGGAAATGTTACCTCAGATAGAACACAAAGAAAAGTGTAAGGTGGAGTAGAGTCTGCTCATGATAGGTTTTTACGTGGATGACAGTCCAAAAATCATATGTTTACACTCATACCTTTTAATACTTGGAAAAGAGAAAATACTTGTATTTTTTTTTATAAATATTATAAATTATCTTATCGTATTTCAAAATATTTTCATCCACTGCGTGGGTGCATCATTGTAAGGAACTTGTTTCCGTCATGTTCTGTAATACTATGGAATTATACATCCCAATAATTTATTATTTGCATTTGTATTCAAAATCACGACATTATAAATCAGAGCGGGTAGTAAGATTTTTATGTTTTAAGGCGTTAAGTTGCAATGTATGGCGACATCTTTCTACGTCTCTGTTTAAAAAGACAACGCACCTGGATGACCGCACCTCTTTTTTCTAGGAAGCTTCGAGAAGGAAATGTCGCTTGATATACCCCTTCAGGGTGCATATCTCCTCACTTCCTTCCTGACAAGGAGCCGAGTGTAAAGTCTATGTAAATCTTAATCCATGTTTTTACCGGAATCTAAGTCTCGCATGTCAGGAATTGTCGTATATATGACATAGCCGGGCATTTAAATTAAAGCCAAAAACGTGTGAAATATCGAGCAAAAAACTGTTTATCTACTTATAATAAAAACTATAAAATACCAGGACTTTTAATTTCTAAAATAAGATATCATCCCCTTTTAATTATTGTAAATACAGGATAACAGACTTGGACCCAATTTAATAATGATAACAAATGTCACCCTAATGGTGGCAAATAAACAATATATCACACTATATTTTTTTAAATATTACAGTTCAAGCACTTGGTTTAATTTTGTTGGTCACCATTTTGAAGCTATCTTTTGTGGAAGTGCTGTGAATAAAATTTGTTTAAATGGACTAAAACAATAAATAAGATTTGTGCCCAACCTCAAATAAATATAAATAATACTGGCCCAAATTCCTATGGTTAACTATCACATTCACACATTTCCATATGTTCTCATTACAGTTATCCAAAGTGACAGATGTCAGCTGTTGGCATAGGGAGACATTAGGGACTATTTCTAGTAACTTTTTGAGCTGTCCTCTAAGTAAACTAAGATCATGAATGTCCTTAAGCATGCCTCGCTCAATTGGTTATGAAACACAGAGTCAATATGTATCAGTATGGGTTTCTAATTTTTCTTTCACTCTTTCAAATTTGAAGAATACACACCCATTCTATGTGGCTTCCATATTATTTACAGTACTTTACATATAATATTGTATTGATTCGAATAACACATTATTGAATTGAAAAACTAACAAACACAGCACTTTTAAAAACACCAAAGCACGACTGTTCCACTCGAGTTACACAAACATAGAGGTAATACTCTTGAGTGACCTTGGATTGTGATGACTGGTGCCAACAAATGTGTGTATGTGCACGTGTTGAGTTTCCAAGAAACCACTGTATTAAAAATTGTTAATAAATTGTAATCTTCATGTTATTAGTTGAAACGATTTGTAGTTTACATTATGGTGTTATGTTTAATGTTGCATCATTATTTAACACTTTTGTAATAGAAAAAAGATCAAAATGTGGAACATAAATGTTATAATAAGATAAAAAGTCTAGATAAATTATATTTGCTGTTAGAAAAAATGTATGCTTTATACCTTCATATATACATATAAAATTTTAACTTTAATGTGTGATTATTTATAAAGTTCTCTGTTGGATTTAAGTGACCACTAATTATTTTGTTTCAGGAGCAAGGTATCATCCAATGGAGTGTCCCTATCACCTCTAGGGGCTCTTGTTTTAACCTATGTCCCCAATAAAGAATAGATGTTGCCAGTTATTCAAGATTACAACCCTCACACTGCAAATCAAAGTACAATAATACGTATTTTGTTCATTCTACCTTCCTCTTTTTTTAGATACCTCACACTATGTTCTAGAGTTTTATTATTTTAAATAAAATACTATCTTGCACATTTTTTCATGTTAATAGGAAGAAATATGATTTTGCCATTTTGTGTGTGTGTATATATATATGTGTGTGTTTTATTTGATGACATATGTACATTCCTAAATTACTGATTAAATGAAATGGGAGTGTGTGAGTCTCAATATTTTGAACCGTTTTCAATATCAACATTCTTACTATTCCCATTCATAGTTTTAATTTTGTGTTATAAGAAAATTAATTATTTATGATAAAAAAAACTAACTTTCAATGCTTTAATTTAGACTTTGATAGTTACATAATATATATATTTAATAGTTTTGGCAAATATGTCTAAAAAATAAAATAAAATTTACTCTTTTAAACACATACAAGGAACAGATATTACAAAAGTCTAGGATTTCACTTGGTATTACTTATATCAGTATCGATATACAAAAAAATTTTCAAAGATTATCAGAAAATTTGTTGAATATCCTGTCTCCATATCTTAACATCACATACTTTTTATTTTTTAATATATTTATTTGATGAGATGAATAATTAAAGTTAAACAACTATTTGTTCAACCAAATGAGTCATCTAAACCATCAACTGAAATTAGAAAACTTGTTAAAATGTATAAATGAATCTATTATTTTTAGTAAACAAGATAACTTTGAACTTTTTGCAAGAATGAATCGTTGTTACCATTTCTAATCTACTAAAAAATATTTGTATTCAAAATGGTGCTATTCACACATCCCTATTAATTAGCAGTTTTACAATGCCCATCGAAAGTCCTGGTAAATTAATAACTGTACTCAATTAAATGCTATCTTCAGATATAGTTACATCTTTTAAACCAAAAAATTTGTATGTTCAATAATATTCTTTATTTGGTTGTCTGAATGATTTGGTATAAGTGGGAAATTACCACCTTTTCTGTCCACCATTGCAATAACCAATGATAAAGGTGTTACTGAATTACAGCCCAATCAACTCTGTGATACATTTGGCTAGAAATAACAAATTTACACAAACACTATTGCGCACAAATTATTTCTGACTTAACAATAATGGAGATAAGTTCTTAATACTAAACATTGTTTAAATATTAAATGATATTTAGATGAAACCTTCATTAAAAAAAGCCATTTTTGACCATTTTATAATGGCTTCACAAATAAGCATTGTGAACAAATCTTCATTCTTTCATAATAGAGACACGCTGTAGTTATTAACCAAAAAACTTTCACTTTGTCCCCCATTGTCACTGTGAAAAACTTTGAGTAATCATTTAAATACGAATGTACTGCATACATTTCTAACATATTGTAGGGCTTTTCTTTTCCCTTTTATTCCCATACCTCACCTGCGTGCGCGCGCAAACACACACACAGATACAAAACACAGTTGAGTTGGGCCTGTTATGATGAAGACTCTTAACTCTCAATTTTTTTGTGTGGTAAATGATTTGTTTTACCAATTCTATGTAATGGAGGCTGTCTTCAAAAAATCGGTACCTATTCAGGTGATAAGCTGGGCATTGTAAATTCAGGCCTGGAAGTTACCAGACACTTTGATGTGTGTTTTACTCTAAGTTTTAAGAGTTTTTTGGTTGTTTAAATGTGTATAAAGAGCACAAGCAATGTTAATTATTATCATACAGATTTGTTTGAAACACATTAATATTTTTACTGTGCATGTCGATTCTTGTAAACAAGTACTCCTTGTAAGCCTTGGAAATAGAAAGTGGTGTTTTTTAAGTAAATTCTTTTTATCAATAAATAAATAATAGTGGTATGCTAATGGCAATATTACTATTACTTTCTAATAACACAATTAAGAATTATGGTGACTAGCAAAGCTCCTTTACTGGATTTCAACAAGTACACAAGTTTAAACATAAATAATTGTTTTTGTGACTAAAGTGCAAATCATTACCTCTTTGTCCAATTGCAGAAATTTAAAATGTGTCCTGTGTTCTTTTAACTGTCAAAGCCTTATTGTTTTCTGTCATTGTTTTTGATTAATTTTATACCAAAATTTAACTACACATTTGTGGACTTTTATTTTAAGTTATTTATTTCCTAAATGTCTATAATTAGGAAGATTGGAATGTCTGGTCCTAAACTTGCATATCCATTGAATTCACCATATAGATGTATATTTAACATTATAACAAGCTTTCATACTACACCATAGACCACTTTGAAGGCTTATAATATAATCTACAGGCAGAAGGTAATCCTTAAGAAATAAACAAAGTAGAGCATTTAACTTGTGGTTTTTATTCATACCAATCAACACATGTATTCCTCCCATTGGTTCCTCCTCCAATAGTAGCTTTATAGGATTAATAATTGAATTTGGTCATGTAATTTCACAAACTAATTGCGAGTTCTTTAACATCTGAATACATTCTTGTTTTATATGATCTACTTAAATTGTCTTCGAAGATTTTTTAAAATAGTCTGGAATTATATATAATCAGGCAGCACATGTTTTTAGAATAAAAAATAATTATCACTACTACCACACCATAATATATTTTACAATTCCATTAGGCCAAGTAGATTTTCATAGCTGCCGACTTTCCTAAATTTTCCGAAAAAGGGAGCAAATGTAGCCATACCTACAATTTTATAACCCCATTTAGAATCTCGCAATCTGATATCTAATATTTAATGTGGTCTTTTCCATAACTGATCCACGGTGGATCATTTGGTTCAACTTCGAGACATCAGTTTGTGATGCCTTCCTCCGTAAAACAGCACCATTTGGCTGTCTTCTTTGATTGGGGAAGTCGGGCTCTGGATGCTATTGGTCTTCGACACGTGTGGGCTGGTCCTGCCAAAGGCTATCCCCACATCTCCAGGTCGAGTTTCTCCCTGGAAGATACACCTGCCTCAATATCATCTTGATCTAGCCAAGATCACTAAAACGACAACACCCCATATTATATATTAGATGACTTTTAATGAGCTCTTCTCCACTCGCTTTCAGGGATTTAAGAACATCCACACAGATGGTTCTAAATTTGGACCTTCCGTAGGATGTGCTTTCATTGTGGAAGGATCAAATTTTTAACTTAATTGACTTAGTGAATCCAGTGTATTTATGGCGGAACTATACACCATTTTTAAATTGTTCCATATACCGTAATTGTCACCGCTCTGTTCTCATTTGGACGGAATTCATAAGTGAGTGCTCTTATGGCATTATCCACACTACTCCTGGAATCCCCTCGTGCAGATGATAGTTGAACGAATTTTCAAAATTGGTTTGTTAAACACCTGGCTCCCCTTTAGGATTCCTGGTCACTCATGCTGGTCTTTCCGGAAATGAACAGGCGGCCAAGGAGGCAGTTCATCTCCCTTTTGAGGCGAGTTTGGGAGTCATGTTTTTAGCTCTAAAGGGCTATGTCTTACTTACCTGGCAAGAGCAGTGTGTTTCGATCCTGCTCAAAATAAGCTATGGCCTAGGGATGGTGTGTTGCTATGGCCCTTTTCTATATTAAAGTCTAGAAGATAGGAGGTAATCGTGACAAAACTCCACGTCGATCATAAATGTCTGGGCCATGTATTTTGGTTGAGAAGGAATTCACCTCCAGTGTGTGAGCTTTGCAATGCTCTCTATTAGTGTGTTCCACATTTTGGTGAAGTGTTGCGAGTATGCCTTGGCTCTTGATTTTAAAGCTAAAGTTTTTATCAGATAGTAACATATATCCTCTCTTTAGGTAGGTAATTCCAAGGCCTTCGTTTTATAAAGAAAAATTTGTATGAAAAATTGACAGTTTTCGAGTTATTTTGAATTTTTGTGAAGTGTTAAGCAATTTTGTAGTATTGAAGTACACGAGACACCATTTCAATCTACAATTTTATCAGATCGGGTCTTGTGAACTTTTTATATATGTTAATTCAATCCCTTCCTATTACCATATAAGTTGACTGCTAGGTACAGCTAAAGTATATATCAGATCGTAGCATGTATACTCTCTTTAGGTAGGTAATTTAAAGGGCTTTCTTTTAAAAATAGAAATTTTATATGAAAAATTGATATTTTTTTATTTATTTTGAGTTATTGTGAAGTGTATTTGTAGTATTGAAGTTCACGAGACACCATTTCAATCTACAATTTTATCTGATCGGGTCTTGTGAACTTTTTATATACGTTAATTTGAGCCCTTCCTCTTACTATATACGTTGACTACAGAAGAGAACAGGTACAGCTAAAATTTGTATCCGATTGTAACATATATACTCTCTTAGGTAGGTAATTCCAAGGCCTTTCTTTTATAAAGAGAGATTTAGCATGAAAAATCGATATTTTATTAGTTATTTTGAACTTTTTTTCGAAATGTCTTAATTTTTTTAGTATTGAAGTACAAGAGACACCATTTAAATTTAAATTTTTTTCTGATCAGGTGTTGTGAACTTTTTTATGTATGTTAATTCAAACCCTTCCTCTTACCATATAGGTTGACTGCCAGGGACAGCTAAATTTTTTTTTGATATGTATACTCTCTTTAGGTAGGTAATTTCAAGCCCTTTCTTTAAAAAAGAGAAATTTTGAATGGAAAATCGATATCTTTCGTGTTATTTTGAGATATTGTGAAGTGTCTAGCAATTTTGTAGCATTGAAGTACATGAGACACCATTTCAATCTACAATTTTATCTGATCGAGTTTTGTTTAATTTTTAATATACGTTAATTCGAGCCCTTCCTCTGAACATATTATTGGTTTACTCAGTTTTATATGCTACTCTAATCTTTTAAATTCCATTTGAGTTCACTCATAGAGTGGCTCACTTGGATATTATTTTATATTGGGATTAGTTTTAAGTTTTAACACTTTAAATATATTTTAGTATCTTTATTTGGTCTTTTTAAAGTAGTCTATATCAGTAGGTCTTAACCTTTTATTACTCTTGGCCCCTAAATATCCTAAAATATTTTCGCGGCCCCCTAGTTTTTACTAACACATTAATCATTAAGATCTATCCTAAAATAATGGATTTATTTTCTGATTATAATAACAAAAAACAAACAAATTAACTTACATAAATGTATTTAATGGGACCTCTGCTGTTGAACACTTTATACTAATTTGTATATTCTTGTTTCAATTATATTACCTAATGCTATTCGAATGCAGGTGTTGAGTCGAGTTGATTTCACTGCTTTGTTCTAATATTTACCATGGTGGAATATTCCTTTTCGCATAAATAAGTAGAAACAAAGGGCAACAAATTTAGAACAGCAATGGTAAACAGATGGGGATTATTTGTATTATCCGTGCTTCCATTCCCCTCCATTACCATGGAAAATTGAGTCTACCGTTCTTACATGATTACGATCATCGAATTCTTTCTTCCAAAACGTAAAATTTAAGATTATTGACTTCAGTAATAACAAATAACATTTTAAATTCTTTTTTCAAGGGTGTCCCCCCCCCGGTTAAGAATCGCTTGTCTATACACCTGTGCTTTTTTTTAGTAGCAGGTGTATCACCCAAACCATACTTATAGTCCATTTGAATTTCACTCACAAGGAGTTTCTCAAATGGACTTTGTCTCATATTGAGGTGACCTGGTGGTCTAAGGGGTAAGCTGTCAGACTTCTGTGCTGAGGTCCGGGGTTCAATCCTCGGGTCCCAGCACAGATTTATCTGATTGCCAAACCCTTCCTTCACCTCTGACAAGACGTGTATTAATCACGACTTGTGAATGTCTGGAATGCCAGGCCTCCACCGTGGTTCGGATTCCACGTTAAACTTTAGGTCCTCCATTTTTCATCTCACATTCACCCTACCATTGCACATTAGCGTAAGTGCGTATAACCCGAACGGGTAGTAAGACGCGGTGCTAATAATAATAATAATAATAATAATAATAATAATTTGTCTCATATTTAGATTTATTTTCAACATTTGAATACAAATATATATGTTATTTTATCTTAGGTTTTCATCTGCTAATTTTGGCATGTGAATTATATCTTATTCCTTTTCCTTATGGGGATTTTACTTTGTTTTTAATGTTGTTTAAGGCCCTAATGGCCACTGTGTCAACGGGCCTATAAACCCCAATTATGATATAATAATAAAAAACCACTGCCCTATTTATTTTTATAATTACTATTAGCTAAATCCTCCCCCTCCCTTCCACCCCCCAAAAAAGTATTAAAATTGTTCCCTAACATCATCAAACCTACTGGTACCTGGGTCGACTCTGGCTGGAGTCAGATCCGGAGGTCCATTGTGGTGTCTCAGGTAAGTCGAGTGTTGACAGCTCTTCTAAATATAAAGTACAGTCTAGGCTAAATTTGTTTTCTTCCAAAAGTTATTTTAAACCCTGGAGATCCAAAGATATTTTTATATTATTTTAGAGTCTCCTCAAAATTTTTTATTATCACAATAAGCATTATAAATTCTCAAAATACTTGAGAGAAAGCTATTTACCTTGCTGTGATGCTCATAAAATAAATTTATAGACAAGCTGAGATAGAGTTTCTTGCAATGTGCCGATTTATTAAATTGTCTTTGAAACATCACAAATCATATTATATATATCGGCAAAGGAATGTTCATATTGAAGCATTGAACATTTGAAACTTTTAATGTTTGATAGTATAAACTGTTACATAAATTATAGTATATAATGTGTTGGATGTTCTGAAAATAGTACGGACATCACACTTGTCCAGTTGATGTTTCACACATACAACGCTCATGCCAACTTAACAGGAAAATTTATTGTTAGAATGTCACCCAGACCAGCCTCCATGACGTCTCCAGGCTGCACAGGTTGGATACCAGGAGGCGATCCTGTAAACATTTCAACATATGTAAACCTGATATATATATATTTTACACCTGAATTAATTCCTTAAATTCCAACCAATCGATGTTTATTATGTTTTTTTAATGAAAATGTACATTAAGAAGATATGCCCAAAAAAGAATTAATATCAGATTAAAATAGCTATACATATTCAACATAGATTAATTGAATGTTCAATCTACATTTTTTAAATCTAAAGTTGAGAGCTGTCATTGCCAAATTGACATAAAATAAAAATTTGGTAAACTAAGCAATAGTTATTTTGAGAAAATTAAGAGTAATACTTTAAACACCAAGGCCGTGTCCAAGCCTTCGCAAAAAGGACACGGCACCCCAATTTCTGCTGGAAAAGCGTAAACCTCTTCTGAAACAGGAGGTTCAGGATGGACTGGGTCAGACACGTGGACCTAAAAATGTCCTAAGCCAATGTATGTATTTTAAAAGATGTTTTTATGGATTTCATGGATGAATAAATGTAATATTGATGAATCATGTTGCTACTACGAAGAAATTGTGGGGGTTTCTCTGCTCATGTGGGGTAAATTAAATTATTTATTTCTCCCCTGTATCCTTCCATCATATGTTTGCAGGAAACCCACTTCCGCCATGCTGATAGCCATTGCCAAGGACCTGGGGGTGTTTCACGAGTAGGACTTGGGGAAGGGCCTCGAGGTGGACTCCTCAGGGGTGCAGGTGTTGGAGAGGACCTTTGGCAAAGGGTCCCCAACCATACAAATTTAGGTTTAGGTGCAGTATGACTGTTAATGTATCTAGTGAGACTAGTGGCACAGGTCAAGAAGACGTCTTTGAAAGATTAACTACGCAATGGCAGTTGGTACAGTATATATACTGATTAACTATATGGTTAATAATGTCTGAAATACCGGAGCCTGACTGGAAATATATTCTTTGCGTGGTGCCTGGTCATATGATTTCTTTTCAAATTGAATCTCCAGGTCTGTTTTCTTTGCCTTCCATTTCGGAAAGGCCCGAGACCAGACAGAGTGCGGACCCTTGCAGTTGACGCAGAATTTAGTACTCGCACATGTATCGTGAGCCTCCTGACCACAATCTGCACAGGTCGGCTTACCATGCATCACAGCTTTGTATGCCCGAATTCCTGGCACTGAAAACGTCGAGGGTTGGGGACATACGGCCGGACGCTAAGTACGTGGAAGCAAGCTCAGACCTTTATAATTGTAGGAGTGACAAAAGTGAGGATATAGATATCAGTCTTTTTCTCTTGCTAGTTTTTTTTAATACAGTAAATTTAGGTTACATGCTGATAGAAAAGCTCCTCACAGATTTCCTCAGTCCTCGTGCAGTCGAGGTGATAACAAGTGACAACAAACATTGAGGGACTTGTGCTATTCTTCCTTCACCTGTAAATGAGTTGAGTTGCTCAGCAGTATTTTTGATATTGTCATTACATTGGATGACTGAATGACAGTGACGGTCTATATCATAATAGTGCCATAGGACAGTTTTCTTATAGAGACATCTGATTTCGCTGCTCCATTTATCATTCTTTCGAGGATCAATAAGCCGACTTGTTTGGGGTTCTCATCGTCCTCTACTCGAGACATTACCAGGAATAGGGGCTGGGGCCCCTCCACTTCCTGGGTCTCATTCACACAAGGGCTGGACTGTTTTACCTGTTTCCACCTCTTATCAACATTACGTCCCTGTGAGTGGTTGGGCATTGAGATGCCAGTATGTTTTGGCAGAACGGTGCCAGCAGACAGTAATATGTTGGTCTTGACAATAATTCGGCCATACTATTTGGAGACAGCCTGCACAATACTCGGATTGTAGACACAGTGTGATCCAAGTTGGTTCTGTCACATGAGGCCCTGTTAACCCTTCTGATGGGGAGCCCCATACGGTGCTAGACATGACAACCTTCGCATGGGGCATCGCCAGGGGAGAGGTTATTGCAGCAAGTAGGTGCAGAAAAGTACCAACTTTTATTTCCAGAACCTTCATAAACTAAATCTATCTTTCCTCAAAGTAGGATAACTGGTTAATGTCATACTCAAGTCCTTTCTACTTACATGTTGCTAAGGTCGTCAACGGACGGGCCTAAAAGCGCCCGCACAGGACTAAACGGGTAAAAGGAAAATAGAAGGAAAGAGCAAAGGAAGGGAGAAGAAAGAAACAAAGAACTATGAAAGGAAGAAGAATAGGGAATGAGAGCGAAGATATAGGAAATCTTTGTCCTGCATGAGATACCTCATGTCCAGAAGCTTCCCCTTTAAGTCATCTTTTGCGACAATCAGAGGAGACTGCTAGACTATTCTAAGCCTCGTCCCACAAGGGAAGTTCTCATAAAATCAGTCGGTTCAGCAAGTGCACATTAAATACCCTTTATAGTAGCTTTAAAAACAATAAAGTACTTAAAACATTATGATAGTGGCTACATCATTATTTATAAATAGATATTTTCTTATACTGTACCTTTATTTTGATATTGTTTTGACAATAATTAAGGCAGTTAAAAAAATGTTCTCAATTTTTGAGATGGAGGTGGTGTTGAATTGAACCTTCTACTAGCTTAGACCTAACATACACTGTACAACTTCTATTATTTCTGTATTTTTTTCTATTTGGAAATTTAGGGGTACTTTTAATGAGTGTAGTGGTAAATCTTTTAATTCAATAAGTTCTCAGTGCTCTATATATTTGTGTTTTACTTCATAACATTTAAGTTGTTATTAATATTATTTTCTGTCTTGGAGATGGGGGTAAATTCCTTGCTTGTTGCTAAATAATGTATGAATGACACATGCTAGTGAAAGGGGTGATATAGGAATGATGTGATATAATGCAAGGTGTGTACTTGTGTGCAGATGTTAGGCCTACATGTTAATTCAAGGGTTGTACCTGTTAGTATGAGGTCTCCTGGCTCCAAAGTTATGTATCGGGTGATGCTAGCTATCAATTCTGGTATCGTGAAGGCAAGGTCCGAGGTATTGGCATCCTGAATTTTGCGGCCATTTACCTTTAGCCAGATGTTTACATCACTTGGATCCTTCAGTTCCTCAACACTGACAAACCTGCTCACAGGACATGCTGTGTCGAAACCCTTACCAAATGTCCAGGGCAAACCCTTCTTCTGACTGTCAGCCTAGAACAGACGTGTGTGTGATCTCATGAAATACTTGCTACAGGGAATATCACCAATGAGATAACTTCACTTTTCTTTTAGGAGGGTGGAGGGTGGAGGGGTGCACAGCCTCATAATCACTGGAGGTGAAAACAATAGACAATCTATGACTATTAAATGCCTCTAGACGCTATTTTAATTCTTTTTCCAACCAAGGGCAGTGATTTCGATAATATAAGTGACTAGTTTAGATACTATGTAGCAAAGTTATTTTTCTAAGCTGAGTACTTTTCCAATTTGTATCTTTTGGGACACTTTTAATGTGTGTAGTGGTAAGTTTACCATAATATTTTCACTAGGAAAATTTCGCAAAAAAAAAAAAAAAAAA
>CABFWB010001182.1:57078-71393 GCA_902151455.1 Timema bartmani
TTTCTTCTAGAAGTTATTTAAATAAATCTTTTCCCAGATATATATATATATTTTTTTTTAAGGGATGTTCTTGAAGCTATTTGGAATGGTATTTGCCAGAGGATTTTGCCAACTTCCCCATCTTTCTGTTTTTAAGAAAGTGGTATGGGAGTACTTAGAACTCCTTCAATAGTTAACAATAAGGCACAAAGGTGACAAGTAAACGAAATCCAAATATTTTTCCATCTTACTTTGTGTACAGCCTTTTCTAGAAACATTGACTTTTGCTACAAACTTTATTTTTCTTTTCGGAATGAAAGTTTTATTGTATTAAGACCAATAATAATAATAATAATAATGACAATATATACACTAATATAGTTTTGTTATTAAGATGTTTATGCATGTAAAGTCCATATTACCACAAAATTAGCTTCGGTCATATCCAGAGCCAAGCAGTACCCTCCCACGTAGTTCATAGCCTCATTTACTGTCACACTCTTACAAGATTTGCCTATGATAACACCCAGCTCCACCTCTTCATTCACAACTGCACCTGCCGGAACCTGCGTAACAATATTACACATTTTTTAAAACTATTATTTAGTCTGTATTCTAAAACTAGATAGTTCCTTAAATGGTCATTGTTCAGCAAAAAAAAAAGTATTTAAATATAGTTTAAAAAATAACATTCTGACTCAGGAATTGAACCTTGATCTTTTGGTTTAGTAGGCCAATTATTTAGTACTGAGCCATTCAGACTTATCTAAGACTTGCAATCATTCATCACTCATAGCTTAAACCATAGTATGTAATGAGCGTCTTCTCTTTAGTAACTGTCAGACACATAGCTACTGGGGATTCGGGGTGTTATTTATGTCACCACTTGTTCAAGTTTGAACTGTATGGTGTATGGTTTGGTTTTAAAAACAATATATATGAGAAGAGGGCAGGGGTATCATTTAATGTACCGAAGCAATTTATGATTTATTTTTCCAATTATTGTGAATTTTAGAGGAACTTTTAAAGTGTAAGAGGTGTAAAATGCATAGGTAAAATTTTAAGAACAACCCGATGATGTGTGTGATAGTGATGCACCACTAATTTAGCACCTTAAAAAGGTAAAATAATTTTAATAACATCGAGAACAGAAAATATATGAGCCAGACAATGATACACTAAGTTATAAAAATACCTACTAAACTTTGACATAATATTAAATATTGTGGAGGTATTTTACTATCATACATGAGGACACGTTTCGTCACTAGACCATTCACCCATTGACTGTTATACCTTGATATCTTGCCCTTCAACAATGTAGGAAGATGTAGGTTTCAAGAAGAAAAATGGCTCCGAAGGCTTGGGTAATTTCTTCTCTGCCAAGAGCGCTCTGAAAAGTTAAGCAAATCGTTATCAATATTTTTCAAATTGACTAATTCCAATGCAGGCAATTATCTAGGATTCAATTTCTAAGGATTAAGGGAAGGGTTTAGGGTGTCCGGAACACACTCGCGTGACTTACACAATACGTCATGAAAACGTTGACTTATGATTTTTAAATCAAATAATTCAATGCCATATGATTCATGGCATCACAGTTCACTAAAATAGCCAGCTGAAAATGGCATGTAATGTTTTGTCATAAGACTAAGATGACTGATTAGTTGCATGTGCATAGATTACAATAATTAACATAATATTATTATAATTTATGGCTCAAAAATTCAATAGTAATCTTTATTTTAACTTAAAATGTCTAGAAAAGGTCCATTCACATTTGAATAAAATCTGGCATTAGTAGACACTTGAAGGAGTGGGAGGGGATTAAATACTAACCAGAAGCTCCCTTATTTTGCTGCGAACCTGGCTAAGTGTCATTCAAGTAATTGGCAAATTCAATTTTAGGAAATAGGGTGGTTGGTATGTGTTTTTTGTTTGGTTACCTAAACGCCACATTTATAGAACTGCGAACCAAGGATATTGGGGGATATTGTTGTCATCCTTTATACACATTTTTAGCCCATTTTACCCTTTTTTATCTCTATGACCGCTTCTCGCTCATTTTGCCATTTTGGCTATTTTTGACCTTTTACCATTTTTCGCTATTTTTTACCTTGGGGTGTTTTGCCCCTATTGACTTTTTCCCATTTTATTCTTTTAATAGGGTGACCTGGTGGTCTAGGGGTAAGGTGTCGGACTTCTGTGCTGGGGGTCCGGGGTTCAATCCTCGGTCCCGGCACAGATTTAACTGATTGCCAAACCCTTCCTTCACCTCTGACAAGACGTGTATTAATCACAACTTGTGAATGTGAGGAATACCAGGCCTCCACCGTGGTTCGGATTCCACGTTAAACTGTAGGTCCTCCATTTCATCTCACAATCACCCTACCATTACACATTAGCGAAAGTGCGTATAACCCGAACGGGTAGTAAGACGCGGTGCTAATAATAATATTCTTTTAATACTTTTTACACTTCTAACCTCTTTTGAAAAATTAATATATTTACTTATTACCCTTTTTTACACTTTTTAGATTATGTGCCCTGCCCCCAGCTAAGCCCAGAAAATTATTTTATTGTAAAAAGGTGTGAAAAAGAGAAATAAGATAAAAAAAGGAACAAAAGGGCAAACATTGTAAAAAGGAGAAATAAGATAAAAGGAAGAGCCAAAAATAATTCTAATAAAGATTAAAATGAAATAAAGGATAAAAATGGTAAGAAATTTCAAATGACTGAAAAGGTCTAAAAGGGGGAAAAGGATAAAAAGTAAATCCAATAAAAATGTGAAAATTCCACCGTCCAGGTGCATGTGTTTGTGCACAGAGGCTACCATAACCTAGATTGCACATTTGTATGAAATGTGGTACTAAATCTATCTCGCGGCGTTAATATATCTTCATTTTCTAGGTTTTTAATTAACTTTAAAGAAATCAGATCAAAATTTTAAATTTGCTGTTCCAAGGTGCACATGTTCGTGCGCTGGGCCTAATATTTTTTTAAATTCATATATCTGCTTGCGGTAAACATCGTGAAATGCCTTTTGCTTCTCCGCAGCCAAGATGAAGATCTTCCACTTCCGTAAAGTATGTGGTATATACCCAACCCCCAATATTTTAATTGATCACTCTATTTTACCAGACTCAGCAATCGAAATGTTTCTGGGTATTTTATTTGGTTTTAAATTAAAGTGGATTCCACACATCAAAGACTTGAAAGTGAAATGTGTCAAATACCTCAGTTACTTTAGAGTCGTTTGCGGTCGCTCTTAAGAGTGGTGATAGGGAAACCTTGATCCGCCTCTATAGGGCCTTGGTAAGATCAAAACTTGGTTATGGCATCTTTGTTTATGGCTCAGCTAGACCTTCGGCATTATTTAAAGACGCTAGGTAGCATCCTGTCATCCAACTGGTTACTGGTTATTTTCGTACCAGTCCAAAATTAGCATATGTGCCGATGCCGGTGAGCCCTCTCTTTCTTACCGGTGGTCCTATCTTCTAACATCTTACATATCAAGGCTCCATTGCATGTCAAGGCATGTTATCCACCGTCCCCTCTACCATACCTCCAAACACTGTCTTGTATGAAGCCAAATGGCTCAGTATTAGGCCGGTCTGAATTCGGATGCTATCTGTCTTCGGTACGTTTGGGATAGTCCTGCCACAGGCTATCTCCAGGTCGAGTTTCTCCCTGGAAGATACCACTGCCTCGATGCCATATTGAGCTTGCCACGTTCCCTAAAGTAACAACACTATACATTTTATATGAGAGGACCTTTAATTAGATCGTCTCCACTCGCTTGCGGGAATTTAAGCGCATCTACATGGATGTTTGAAAATTTGGACCTTCTGAAGGATGTGCTTTCGTTGTGAAAGGATCCAATTTTAAATTTGGTTTAACTGGTAATCAAGTGTTTTTACGGCGGGATCATACTGCATTTTTAAATCGTTGTGAATCGTATATCGAAATTTACACCATTCTGTTCTCATTTGCACATATCCATGAGTGCTCTTATGGTATTGTCGAGATTTTACTACCAGAATCCCTTCATGCAGATAAATGATACCAGAGTGACTTTTTAAAATTTGTTTATAAACATCCTTCTCACCTTCTACTGGGTTCCTTGTCACGCTAGCCTATCAGGAAATGAAATGACGGCCCAGGCAGCCAAGGAGGAAGTTCGTCTTTCCCTGAGGTGGCTTTGGGTTTCATGTTTTTCTAAATATAAAGGTTATTTTTTGGTGTGAGATCTGACGCACCTGGTACGAGCAGTGGGTTTCGACCTATGCTTAGAACAAGCTGCGGTCCATTAGAGACGGGCGCTGTGTCGTGATGACTAGCCCTCTTCTTTACGAAAGTCTGAAAGTGAGGAGGTCATCGTGACAAGACTCCATAGTCGAGCATACATTTTCGACCTATGGATATTTATTGAGAGGGGATCCACCTTCATTATGTGAGCCTTGAGATCAGGGAGTCGAACAGAATTTTTTATCGGTTCTGGTTCCGGTTCCTGTTCTCTAAACACACATTTTAAAGGTTCCAGTAAGAGCACAATAATGGTTATGTTTCTTTTCGGTTCCTGATAGTGTTCCGGTTATATAATTTTTCTAAAAAAAAATTAGCACAGGTCTTTCTATCAATTTCTATAATGGTTTTTTTTTATGAATGAAGAAGGTTATTTTTTATATTTAGAGGAAGTGTATCCGCATTTGTGGGGAAGGAGAGCAGAGAACCACTTTGGAAGTAATATTCTGGATCAAAAGTATTGCTAGATTAAAAAAATATTATAACGTACCTTAATAACAACAGTGCATCCTTCTAATTTTCATCTTGATCTGTCACCGTCAATCTCATAGTCAAAAAACTTCCGAAGTGAGTTTTCTTTAATAAACCCCATCAATAATATTATTTAAACCACTTATTAACAAACAAAAATAATCACCTCCGCATTGTACACAAGGAAAACGTTCACTGAGAGATATTTCCTAATTTAAACTTGAGTGAAAGAATTTAAAGTTTGCATTTTGCCACCCTCCATCTCCCTTTTCCCGATATTATTTCAAGTTGCCTGAAATAAGGCATAAGTCTAATTACACCTTTAGACTGCGTATCCAAAAGAGAAAAGAGATAATTTCTTAATTTCTTTATTTTATCTTCTGAGGAATGGGGTATTATCTGCTGTTTATCAAAGTCAAATACATCTTCTTAAACCTCTAACTTAATGATTAAAGTTAGAAAATAGAGAACAATGTGGCAATCATGACAAGGACTCACTAACTCTTTTCTAATCACCTTAGAAAAAAGGTTTCAAACAAAGTAGTAAACTAAAATATATAACAAGCCCTTTCAGAACTTACTGAGAAAGGGGGAAACACAACATTTCAAAATTAAACTAAGCTTAGAAAAGAAAAAGAAATGTGTGCAACATGTAAAACTATATACAATTCTATAAAACTAGGAACCTTGTTATCCCTCCCTTCGGCTTCGGAGGTAACTGGTTGATGTCGCGACGACGGCAACGTTGTGTTCAGACACGTGTGGGTAGGGGTAGGGAAAAGGTTGGCGAGAGTGTTCCGGCAACGTTAGTCGCGGTGGAACAGAAGGATGTTCTGGCAACGTTAGTCGCGGTGGAACGGAAGGATGTTCCGGGAACGTGAGTCGCGGTGGAACATGAGGAAGTTCCGGCAACGTGACTCGTGGTGGAACACGAGGAAGTCCCGGCAACGTGAGTCGTGGTGGGAGGTAGGGTGATGGGGGAAAGAGAGAGGGTTTAACAATATTACTCTTTCGTAAAATAAGACAATTTAATAGCTCTTTCAAACAGGTGGCGCACCCGGGTTGGGTAGCCACTCTCCGACTGACCAAGGCTGACTGACCCCTTCTGACACATCACATCACGTCACATCACATTAGCATGCTCTGATGCACCCTGAAGGGGAGCACGAGAACAAATTCAACACGTACCGACCGATTGGTCACACCGTGTGGTTTCGAATCTTAGAACAGACGGGTTGTCGCATTCGCGAAGTTTCTGAAACAAAGAAAAACATATTATTAATATTAGTGGTGGAAAACAAAAGTGTGTTGGGAAACCGAATAAGGGTTTTTAAAGTTAGGTGCGGAGACACTACTCTCTCTATGGGGGGCTGGGTGAAAGCCTCCCAAACTACTATTGACACATCTCGATTATCCGAGCAGGGCTTTGGTCTCCGAACAGCCGGAGTGGGGCCGGCCTGTAGAACTTTCTCTTCCGTGTGAAGAGAACTACTGTGCTCTTCTCCACGTTAATACTTGTCCTCCAGGTGGTCAGCCACCCCTCCAACTGTGTCAGGTGCGTCTGGAATCGCCTCTCCACCAGCTGCCCTCGCCACGACTCCGCTACTAGAGCCGTGTCGTTCGCATACAGTGCTAACTTGGTGTCTGGGGGACTTAGGAATGTCGTTCACATACAGACTGAAGAGCACCGGGTCCACAAGAGAACCCTGTGTCACTCCAGCCCGGATGCTTCTGACTTGGGATGTGGCGTTCCCAAAGGTAGTGGAGAAGGTTCGGTTGGAAAGATAAGATTGAACAATCTTAACTAGGTAGAAGGGTAGGTTCAGGGAGAGGAGTTTGAAAAGAAGACCTTCGTGCCAAACACGGTTGAAGGCCTTTGCCACGTCGAGAAAGACAGAACCAGTCAGCCTGTTGATGTTGAAGTTCCTCGTGACCTGCTCCACGATCCGGACGAATTGGTGAGACGTAGCGTGTCCCGCTCGAAAGCCGAACTGCTCGTCCACCAAGATGCTCACCTCGTGAACATGTCGGGTCAGTCTCGTCAGTAGAAGTCTCTCATACAACTTGCTCAAACAGTCGAGCAAGCTTATTGGTCGGTAAGACGAAGCTAGGGCCGAGTCCTTACCCGGTTTATGTAAAAGGATGTTGGCGTGCTTCCAGAGTTCGGGGAAGTGACTCAGGAGCAGGACGGCGTTGAATAGCTCCACGAGGAAGTTAATCACCATCAAGGACAGCTTTCTGAGGACCGCGTTATTGGTACCGTCGCGTCCGGGGGCCTCGCTTAGTCTTAGAGCGGCTAACGCATGCGACATTTCTGTCGCCTCCGTGGGCTCAGGTTCATCCAAGGGTCTGTACGAGACCGTACCGATGACCTGAGCCACGTGCGCAATGTGCACCGGGTCTGACGGGTCGTCAGTCGGTACTAATTTTGCCTCTAAATGCTCAGCGAGAGCATCGGCCACCCCGTTATGACCCACAATAGGTGGCCTTGGTGCGGGAAACCGCATCAAGTTCCTCGTCATCCGCCATAGGGACCTTTTCTGCACGCACAGGCTCCCAGACACTCTTCCGGTATTCTTGGACCATCTCGCGAACCGCATGGACTTTGCGCCTCCAGTTGGCCATGTCTACCGGGTCCCTCGAGATTTGCCAAGCCTTCCTCAGCCCATTTTTCTCCCGGACGTGCCTGAGGATAGAATCTGGCAAAGAAGCCTATGGCGCCCTCTTAGGACGGTGCCTCGGCGTCGAAGCTTCGAGTGACCCTTTGATGGCGGAAGTTATGAACTCCGCACCGCGATCGATTTCTGCTGTTGTTCGAAAGGTAGGGGTGGATCCCAACTTCTCTCTCAACACATTCTTGAATCTGTCCCAATTAGTGCGCTTAAGGTTGGGTATTTCGGGGGATCTATGAAGGACACTGCGCGTCCCAGGTTCACAAGAATGGGATTGTGATCCGAGTCTAGCTCAGCTAAAGACTTCAGAACTAACCATCTTCTGATCCCTTTGGAGAAAACGAAGTCGAAGACCAAGGGGAATGTGAGGGAAGACTTCTGACCAAGAAACCACCGTGTTAAATACCCTCCACTGCTGCCTTGCCTTGTCCAATGGAAGAAAAAAGGAGCTTTCCATTGGCGCGTGAAAACATGAGCGATAGTGGCCGCCAAGCGAGCCAATAGAAAGAAGAGTTCTCATGGGCTCTGAGTAGAGTGGGGAACTCGTTACAGACGGCTTAGAGAACATAGACATGAAGCGGTCCAGGGAGTAGAGAGGCAAAGGCCTTCGACCGTGTTTGGCACGAAGGTCTTCTTTTCAAACTCCTCTCCCTGAACCTGCCCTTCTACCTAGTTGAGATTGTACAATCTTATCTATCCCACCGCACCTTCTCCACTACCTTTGGGAACGCCACATCCCAAGTCAGAAGCATCCGGGCTAGAGTGCCGCAGGGTTCCCTCGTGGGCCCGGTGCTCTTCAATCTGTATGTGAATGACATTCCTAAATCCCCAGACACCAAGTTGGCACTGTATGTGGACGACACGGCTCTAGTAGCGGAGTCGTGACGAGGGTAGTTGGTGAAAAGGCGACTCAAGACGCACCTGACACAGTTGGAGGGGTGGTTAACCACCTGGAGTAGAAGTATTAACGTCACATGGAAGAGAAAGTTCTACAGGCCGGCTCCACTTTGGCTGTTCGGAGAGCAGATTAGATGGGCGAACAGTGTTAAGTACCTGGGACTTACGCTGGACACCAAAATGACCTGGTGACTATACTGTACTGAGAGACTGAACAGGGCGAGGTAAAGTCTGGAAATCCTAGGCCCACTGCTTAATAGGCGTAGCGCCCTGTCTACAAGAAACGGTTTGACTCTTTACAAGCAATTGCTCAGGCCGATCCTCGACTATGCGTGTCCCGCTTGGGGCCACCTGGTGGACACGTATATGAGGAGAATGCAGGCGTTCCAGAGCGTGTGTCTGAGGATCATTGTGGACGCACCTTGGTATGTTCGGAATGAGATTGCATCGCGACCTGGATATGCCTACCATCAAGGACCACTTCTGGTAGCTGGAACAGTCCTTCTACGACATACTTCCCGGTGCCACCAATCCTCTTATCCAGGGGCATGGGAATTACGTCATCGACCCTGAAGGGTGTCATTGACGTCCCAAAGCCCTGCTTGTATAATCGAGATGTGTCAATAGTGGTTTGGGAGGCTCTCAGCCAGCCCCCCATAGAGAGAGTAGTGTCTCCGCACGTAACTTTAAAAACCCTTATTCGGTTTCCCAACACACTTTTGTTTTCCCCCACCAATATTAATAATATGCTTTTCTTTGTTTCAGAAACTTCGCAAATGCGACAACCCGTCTGTTCTAGGATTCGAAACCACATGGTGTGACCAATTGGTCTGTACGTGTTGGAAGTTGCTTTTGTGCTCCCCTTCGGAGTGCATCAGAGCATGCTAAGGTGATGTGATATGATGTGATGTGAGTAGAGAGGGTGGGTGGCGCGGCCTGTGCAAGGGCGGAGGAAAGATACAAGGGCCGACTGAACAGAGAGGCACAACAACTTTTAAGAACCTTTATGTTCAGAATAGTGTTTTAGGTTTCCGGTTCCTTAAAAATAAATGTCAATTTCTGTTATCTGATCCGGTTCCTGTTTGACTCCCTGCTTGCAATGCTTCCCTTATGCCGGGATCACGATCAACTTAACTTTAACTTAACGTAACGTTCACTTAAAGTTAACTTAACTTAAGAAAACAGATGTGTGATCACGATTCACGTAACTTAACGTAACAATTTGAGTCAAACATTTGCATTCTTGAGTATGATCTGTGATTTGTACTATTTGTAAAGTGATGATCTATGAATGTTTACAGTTTTCAATCGATATAATAAATATATATTATTAAACATTTTTGACAAATATAGCTTTCCTATTTTAGTTTACCGTAATTATTTTGTTTCAATGTCTGATCACTAGAATTAAAGCTAAATGGTAGACCTTGGTCTTAAAACCAACAAATAAATAACTAAATAGCCCTGTTGGCGTCACTCGCATAATGGTTGGGAGGCTAGATCACGTGATACCCTTCAAGAAACGTTCACTTAAAGTAAAAGACCTCCCAGGACATCTCATACGTTAAGTTAACTGCATCGTGATCGCTTCCATTTAAACACACGAGGAGATAATTTACGTTAAGTTAAGTTAAGTTAAGTTAACTTTAAGTTAACGTTAAATTTGTCGTCATCTCGGTATTAGTGTGTACCACATTTTGGTGGAGTGTCACAAGTAAGGCCCCATTCGCCTTACTATTGATGTTAATAGTGACCTTTGTTTTTTGTGGCGTATGAAGTCGTATATTTACTCCCTTTTATACACCAGGCAAATCTTTTAAATTCCATTTGAGTTCACTCTTATAGAATCGCTCATTTGTATATTATTATATTAAGATTAGTTATAATACTTTTATTTTTATATGTTTGTTTTATAATGTACATCTCTGGTGGGCATGGTTTATGATATTCCGCAATAGTCTCTACTTGTCGTAAAAGATGACTTAAAGGGGAGACTTAAATGCAGGACGTATCAATTCCTTCTCATTCCTTCCTTTCATCTCTCTTCCCTTTATTCCCTTACCCCTCCATTCTATCTTGGTCAGAAGCTTTTAGGCCCCTATTGATGATCTTGGTGACATACATGTCTTCCCTCGGACAGTTAATGGACACTAATTTCATTTGATATCCGTCATGGAAGTCCGTCGGTTGTAATACACTAGTATAAAGAACCTGAGTCTTACAATAACCGGTTACCCTAATTTGAGAAAAGATCGGTTGCATTCATGGGGGTTCGGAACGTAAAATTGTAACTTTCCTGCACCCACTTGCTGCGATGACCTTTTTTCTGGCAATGTCCCATGTGAAGGTTGTCATGTCTAGCGTCATGTGGGGATCCCCGTCGGTTGAGTTAACAGGGCCTCTTGTGATAGAACCCACTTGGATCACCCTGGGTCTACAATCCTAGTATTGTCCCCTAACGGCATAGTCGAAAATATTGTCAAATCTGACAACTTACTGTCCGCTAGCACTGGTCTGCCAAACCCAGCTGGCAACGTACTGCTCTGTCCCTCACGTGACCGTAATATAGATAAAAATTGTAAACGGAAAGGCCGGCCAGCCCTAGCTTGGAAAACGTCTAGGAAGTGGTGAGGCCGCTTCCTGGTAATGTCTCGAGTCGATGACGGCGAGAACCTGAAATGTGTCTGCCTATTTATCCTCGAAAGAGTGATAAATGGAGTGGTAAATCAGACGTCGCTAAAATAAAATTACTTACGTATTGGCGCGAATATGATTCAGACCATCAATAACATTCAAACGGTGGAATATAATGGCAATCACTGAAATACCGTTTAGCAAATCTGCTCATTTACAGGGGAAGGTGGAACTACACATATTCCTCATTGTTTGCAAGAGAATTGTCACTTGTCATGACCTCGACTGCGTGAGCATTTAGGAAATTTGTAAAGAACTTTCCTCTCAGCATGTTTAAGTAGCTTACCATATTATAGCAACAAAAAAAGGACAAGAGAAAAAGACGGATACTTATATCCTCACTTTTGCGACTCCTACACTTAAAAAGGAGATCCGAACCGGTTTCCACGTGCTCAGGGTTTGACCGTATATTCCCAAACCTTGGCGCTGTTTTCATTGCCAGAAATTTGGGCATACGAAGCTGCGATGCCGTGGTAGCCAATCTGAGCAGATTGCAGGCAGGAGGCTTACGATACACCGTGTCCGTCTCCTAATTTATCCATTAACTACAAAGGTTCGCACTCTGCATAGTCTCGGGCCTGTCCAAAATGGATGGCAGAGAAAAAGTCATGGAGATTCAATCTGAAAAGAAGGCCCCGTATGCACAGGCACGCAAAGAATACATACCCAGACAGGCTCCAGTATTTCAGACCTCTTACAACTAAATTGTTAGTCAGAATATCAATTGAATTAGCTACTATTGCGCAGTCAATATTTCAAATACGTCTTCTCAACCCGTGTCACTGGTCTTTACTCGAGACAATCACAGTAATATCGTGCCAACTACAGCGGCTCCAGAATTTTTACTTGAGGCTACACCCTTATAAAGGTCGTCTCCACCACCCGTACCCATGAGGAGTCCTCTGTGCTCTCCCCGAATCTTCCTTGGGGAACTCCACCGAGTCCACCTAAGGGCATACCCCCGTGTTCTACTTGGGGAATCCCTTTCACTCCTCCTGGAGGAACACCCTCTAGTCCACCTCGGGGAACACTCCTGAACCCAACTTGGGGAACCAAACTACGTGCAGCCGTTTTTGAGCCGCCTACTCTCGCCTTTGGGACTCGAGAGGCTATGTTGCGTGGCGGATAAGGTGATGCTGCAAAGGCGATTCCCACTGGTGCTTTAACGAAAACCCTGTGAGGGATCACTGAAACTAATATAAACAAAAAGGCGTCGATGGATATATCCAAGCCCTTCTTTAAACGAAGCAATGCCCCAGCCTCTGCTGGAAAAGCGAGAGGTCCAGGAGATACTTGGAAAGGCAAGAGGACCTAAAGAGGTCATAAATCAATTTGTGTTTTTACAAGAAAAATTTTAGGATTGCTTAAATGAATACACACTGAAATACTGAGTTCTTTGTTGGCATTATCCACATTGTACTCCTGGAATCCCCTCCTACAAATGATACACGAGCAAATTTTAAAAATTGGTTTGTTAAACACCCGGCTCGCCATGTTGTGCTAGGTTCCTGGTAACGCTGGTCTTTCAGGAAATGAATTGGTGGACCAATCAGCCAAGTAGGCAGTTCATCTGCCTCCTGAGGCGATTTTGGGTGTCATATTTGT
Source organism: Timema bartmani (assembly GCA_902151455.1). NCBI lineage: Eukaryota > Metazoa > Arthropoda > Insecta > Phasmatodea > Timematidae > Timema > Timema bartmani. The sequence continues at coordinate 69,702 of CABFWB010001182.1, forward strand.
TTTATCTAAAGGGTTATGTTCGGTGTTGTGTCTTACGCAACTGGCACGAGCAGTGGGATTCGATCCCTGCTCAGAACAAGCTGCGGTCCATCAGGGACGGTGTGTCGCGATGGCCCTCTTCTATACGAACGTCTAGAAGAGAGGAGGTCATCGTGACGAGACTTCGCGTCGGACATAGTTATTGACCCATGGATTTTTATTAATAGGGGATCCACCTCCAGTGTGTGAACTTTTCGATGCTCCCCTTAGTGTGTACCACATTCTGGTGAAATTTCGCAAGTATGCCCCTATTCGCCTGGCTCTTAATTTTAATAGTGACCGTCACTTTTTATTACGTGACAGTGTGAAGGGAGTCATATGTTTACTCCATTTTATACGCCAGGCGGATCTTTTTAGTGCCATTTGAGTTCACTATTATAGCGTAACTTAATTGGAAATGAGCTCATATTAAGGTCAGTTTTAACTATTTTAGTATATTTTAATATGTTTGTATTGTTTATGAATGTTATACATATGCTGTTTTCAGCCCATTTATTTTCCACAATGGAGCTTTTACTATGTTTTTATTTGTAGTTTCTTAGCAATTATATCTTATTTTAATATTTTTATTTTGTCTATTTAATGTGATGCATAAACCGGCGTTTTTAAAAAATAGGTTTATCACCTCTATTACTTTCCCTGCGGAGATTTTACTATGTTTTTAATTTTTGTAAACGGCGCTAGTGACCTTATTGTGTCGGCGCACCTTAAAACCCCAACAATAATAATAGTTTTACACTTCTGCTGTTTTCAGCAGATTTAATATGCCTATTTATTTTCCCACATGGGGATTTTACTATGTTTTTATTTGTAACTTTTTTAAATTTAGATAATTTTGATATGTTTGTTTTGTCTTTTTAGTGTAGTATATACACCTGCGGTTTTTTTTAGCGGGTGTATCACCTAATCAGTTTACCTACGGGGGTTGTACTATGTATCCTTTTTTTTTTAAGACGCCAATGACCTTTATGTGTCGACGCGCCTCTAAGCCCTAATAATAATACTGTAGCACTAATTTTGATATTCAGAGTTATCCCTCTACATTCTTGGCACATTTAGTTTTTTACCTACCTTAAAAGGTATTTTTCCACTCATATAACCCCTTCTCTATCATCCGGAGTTCCATTTTTAAATTTAAAATATTCAGGCTTTAATGTTTACTTGGAATAGTCAATAAACCCGATTGCCAAATTCCAGTTTATTCTCACATAGAGAAGAAGTTGTTAGTATGAGTTTTGGAAACTTTACTTGGGGCGTTAATACAATTCCCTCTTAGGAATGAATTTTTTTTATTTGATTATCTGGAAGGTTCTTCTATCTTACTAGATTTTTTTTATTTTCTACCCCACTTAAAAGTGTTTTTATTATAACACCCCCGTTGACCCCAATTGAAATTTAGAAACTATTATGGTTACTTTAATCCGTTTACATTCCTTCCAAATTTTTGTTTTCTACCACACTGATAAAAAGTTGTTTTTATTAATTTGTGAAATTTTAAACCCCTTCCCCCCCCTTTCTCATATGTCCAACTACCACCCAGAAATTTCAAATTTGAAGACCTATTTGGTTATCTGGATCTCTCCTCTCTTCCTGCCAAACATATATTTTCTACAGCGATTATTAGTTATTATTCAGTTTATACGCCCCCCCCCC
>CABFWB010001182.1:72568-162725 GCA_902151455.1 Timema bartmani
CGGACCAGAGGGAAGGGGTGAAACATCATGGAGAGGAACAACCTATAACCTTGGAGAAGAGACTCGAACCTTCCTTCTTTTCTTTTTACGTGGCCTCCTCTACGTCATACATTCCCATGAAGAATAGGGTGATTGCGTGTCTAACACGACACGCCATTATTTCTGTTAGTTTTCACTCAACACTCCGATGAGGATGTAGTGCTCGTGTGTGTGGGGGTGGGGGGGAGGAAGTTCGATCGGCCGGCGAGGCAGTCTGCGGTGAATGGGGCATCAGGTGAGTAGATTATTATTGTCTATTTCTTTTGGTGTCTTGAATAATGTTCTTTTGCACAGCTTTACGTTCTGTTGTTGTAACGTTTATCGGCATAAAACGTTACAACTTTATGATACTAATACAGGGCAGCCTATAGTAATAACACGGGCGCATGTGCGAAGAACTAGAGTGCTGCTACCTAGTGGCGCGGTGTTGTATACTAACCGTGAAACTCAAACCTCGCCTATGTAAAATGTTAACTATTTACAGAATATATTTGCAAAGGGGTAGTTTGGCGGACATGCGGCATTAGACCTAAAATTATAAGACCTAAAGTCACAACTCCTAAACTAAATTTCTTAACTTCATAACACCTAACTTTATAAGACCTAACTTTATAAGACCTAACTTCATAGCACCTAATTTTATAGCTCCTAACCTTACTAGACCTAAAAGCACTGGACCTAAAATTCATTTTTCATAGATTACTTTAAAATATCTTTAACTGTTCGAACAGGCAGTGGACCTAAAGGCACAAGACCTAATTTTATAAGACCTAACTTCACAAGACCTAATTTTATCATTTTTAAACACTCAAACCTACATTGTAGCTTCAAAAAGATCCGCTATATCTTCGTCATGAACTCCGAGGTTGTGTGCATACACACTAGTTTACTACAGTTCAATTTCCAAAGGGAGAGTCTTTTTTGCAGTCAACATTGATTATATCTATCAAAAGTGACAGCTACAGATCACATGACTTTACGTATGAATACGTGAAAGTAGAGAGAGATTATAATTTTTCTAGATGTCAGGTATGTACTGTATATATAATCATACTATACAATTAATAATAATTATAACGTATTAAATAATTATAATTTAATTATAATTAAATTAAAATTACAATTCATATTAATTGTTCTATTAATAGTAGTTTTTATAGCCTTTTTCTTAAAACGTAAGTATGTTTTTACATTACCTCCTATTCCAAAATTATTCTAAAACCAATTTAACTGAACCTTTATGTGTAATATAGTCATTTTATCATACCTACTAAATACACAATTAATACAAACCAAAAAAACTATATTTTAAAATATGTGTTATTGTTTATAATGGATAAGAATGTTAATTTTCTACTGTGTTCGTAGCAATTATATATTGCACAGATACCACCGGTCATATTATTTGCGATAGTAATAACAATTTCACACAAAAACAGAAGTTTTAAATCATTTACCCATTGCCGTCCACGTTGATTCACACGGTTCGCAACACCGGGCTGTATAGAGCGCAGCATTCTCGTTTTTTCGCACGAAAATTAGTCTATTGTCCAGTATTAGTATCATAAGGTATTTGGTTATACCTTCCACCTTCATTTTGATATTTTAAATTACTAAACTAATCTTAAACAATTAAAGATTTTTGAATGCCTGTAACACGTTTCAGCGTCCCAGGAGGCAGCCCCCTTAAAACAACTGTTGAGAGCTACTATAATAAATAAATTTAAAAATGTAGGTACCATTATCATTTCTCGGGATACGACATTCCCTTAGTATTTACTCAGTTTTATCAGCACAGTGCTTATAGAATATTACCAATTACCAACCAATAACAAACCTAAACACAACATTTGGACAATCGAACAAATACACGAATTCCGGGATACAAAATTATATGAGGTTCCCACCAAGCGCGAATTTAAGGGGAATAGAGGGGGCACATGTCCCCTTAGGTATAATATTTTTTTAACTAATGGAAGTGGAGGGTGAGGGCTGTGGCGGTGACCAATGAGGTTGTGAGACCAATGAGATTTTTATTTTGCATCTTATTGCTAGGTTGTGGTAGAGTGGGGGTGGGCAGCAAGCACTGAGCAAGACAATTGCCAAGAAGGACGCGTGTTAAGGAAAGTTATGCCTACCAGCGCACGCAAATGTTTATCCATTCAATATATCTGTGCCCCCCAGCCCCTTTATAATTTCTAAATTCGTGCTTGGTTCCCACTGGCATTAAACCAACGTCGCCTAGATCCGTTGCCAACCTTCTTTGCCCCTCATTTTCGGGGAATAGTGAGTATAAAATAAAATATGAAGTAGTCACCGAGTAACATTATGTCAAATACATTTTTAGCACGTCTAACTAACTACCCGTTCGGTTTATGAGCATTGTAACATTTTAAAATCACTCAATTCTTCTAATGGCGATAAGCATTTTAATAAGTTTAGTATTTAAAACTACCGCTTCTTTAATTTACAGTTTATTTTCCAAATCAGAACAGGCTAACATGTGTGGTTATACTTGTAATGCCACTTTCTAATCATTTATTGGCTGCCATACTTTAATTGAAACCATTACACATAAGTCATGAGCTTCGAAACAGCTGTTAAGAAAAGTATCATTTTATCTAGATTATTAAAAGTTAAGTCATTAACTTATTTATGTTATAACTTAATCACACCACAGATAAAGTTGTTACGTAATTACCAGCTAAATAACATTACAAATTTTAATACTAAACTACAAAATAGTCTACTCCAATTTGTACTTCAATAATATAATATGTTTAACTTACTTATAATTCATTCCTGCGCCAACAATTTTCTTTCCGTTTTTCACGAAATCCGCCAACGTCATTTTGATAACTGTATTAACACAATAATTGGCTTAGTGAGTTGTTGATCTCTTATGAGCAAAAGGGTTACTGGGCAACAGTTAAGATTTCTTTCTATTGTTCCAAGTCCAATTCATGAGATAAACGTAGCACTTATGTGAACTTGTGTGAACTGTTGATAAATAGTTTGGAGGGGGGAGAGGTGCATGACAACAATCTTTGTACTTATGATATCCACATCAACGGCAAATAAAATAAGAATGCGAGCTACAGTCCCATTTTAATGCAAAGGGCCTGTAGTTAAATACAAAAATATTTTTGAGGAAAGATTTTTAAAAAATCTTTCAGTGGGTACAGCTGCAGATTAAATGACATGACTTATAAATAGGTGAAAGTAGATAATATTATATTTACCTTTCTAGCGATAAGGTAAGGTTCTTCCTATGTAGATTGGATTGTACATTACACGTTCTAGTTTAACTTTCTCTCAACTCTTTCTGCGGGCTTGATTTGCCTCGGGAGTTTTTAAACTAGTCATCAGTTCAGAAGCCTTATTTTTATAATCCTGGTTTTGTCGAATGTAATCTCTAAACATGACAACAAAGAAAGTAAGATGCAGATGATTCTGATTTTATTATACGCGGATTCTCGAGTGGTACCCGTTCGGGTTACACGCTCAAGTACTAATTACGCTAATGGATTAGGAATTGGAAAGGTTGAATTTAGAGAAAGTGAAGCCACATTTGCGTGGAAGGAGGGTGGAAAATCATTTATGTAAAATCACCCCAGTTCGCTCGACCGAGATTCGAACCTCGATCTTCCCTCCCTAGGCAGTCTAGCTCAACACCAAATTAGCGCGTTAGCCAACTACGCTACCGCAGCAGGTTCCTCTCAAAACAGTAATATAATCTAATAATCATTGCCTAAAAGCGACCATGAGAGAAGTAAAACAGTGTAATATATATAGATTGTTACTAAAAAAAATTGAAAAAAAACCCATTAAAGTTCTATAAACAGCGTGAATGAAATAATGGACTATTATAGGTTAGATACATATGGGTCCTTATAATTAGAGTCTATATTTCGACTTGCTACATCAAACAGGTTTTGGGTTTTTTTTTTATCTAATTTATTGTGAAATTTTGAACGCCTTATTTTTTAGAACCAATTTTAAGTATTCTCTGATTGTCTGGAATGTTCTTTGTAGCTAATTGCAAATATATAGTCCTCAGCGTGATAGGGCTTAAAATAGTCTTGCAGAATCCCCTGATTGTCATGAGGAGTGACTAAAAAAGAGAATTCCGCGCAGGATGTACCTCCCACCTTTTTCTCCCTTCCCCTTTTTTATTCTTTCCTTCTTCTGTCTTCTTATCTCCTCTTCCTTCTTTCTACCCTATCCTTGCCGTACAGCCTTGTGCAGAAGGTTTTAGGCCTCCTCCATTGATGACCTTGGCTATATCCGAATAGTCTATTTATGCGTTGTCGCCTTGATACGCATCCTTGAGAGTTGCATTGGAAATCACGTGACCAAGTGTGGATATGTCCAAATAGTCACGAAGGAAACCGAGGCATCCCTCTTCAAGTCCTTGGATCCAAGGATGGAAGCCACACGTCGTAGAAACGTCCTCGTTCGGCCTTGGTGCGAAGTTTGACCGGCAACTGTTCTATTATTATTTTATTTGACTGTCAATTGTTTTGTTTTCACCACCACGCATAATTTTACATTACCCGCCATTCCAACTTTATGACCCATTTGTTGATATTTTTGAAATGTCGTTCGAAAATAAGTCACTAAAAATCTGTAAGTATGCCAAATAATTGCACGTTCTATTTTAAAATACTATAAACAGAGTATTAATTCCTAGAATTAAACCAATGTGGATAGTTTTCTTTAGGGCTAATAGATGGCGTTTACATAGGCTGTATCCGAATAGTCTACTTCACGCGCCGTCGACCCTTGACGTTCACTCGATAGTTGCATTAGCAATCACGTGATCAAGTGCAGATCCGTCCGAATAGTTAAGAAGTGTGCTAATGCACCCCTTACACGCCCTTGATTCCAAGGGCGACAGCAAGTTACCCTTGACTATATCTTAGACTCTGCCCTTGACACGCCGTCGATGCGGTGTTTGATCGGCAATTGTTTAATTTCTCGTCTGCTAGAGAGAGCTCGTAGAGAAATGTGATCTTTGATAATGTACGTTAAATATACTGGTTGCTTTGTAGTGTTGTAGAGTTGTACTCTTTTGTGTTGTGTTGTGTTGTGTTGGATAGTTTGGATAATTTGTCATGTGCAGTGAAAATAAGTCACCACAGATCTGTAAGTGGCCTACGCTATTTCAGGCTGATAGATGGCGTTTAAAATCATTTCTAAGATCATTGGTAGGAAGCAGCACTATGGACTCAAGGGTAAGAAAAGGATATTTTGCCGTTCGAACAGTCTGTTGCAGTCTTCGATCTCAAGTGCGTGTTAAGTCTAAAGTCATCAAGTCTACATCAAATCAAGTGAACTAGACTATTCGGATACAGACATGGTTTCTAAGATAATTGTTAGAGAGCAGCACTGCGGACCCAGAGATGTAGAAAGGTCGTTGGCGTTCGAATAGTTTGATGCAGTATTCGTTTGGGAAGTGCGGGGTGAGTGTGAATTTGTAAAGACTGCATCTCACGGTTCCTTGGACTATTCGAATACAGCTCGACATTCATGGCTTGCCTCGACAATGACTGTATCCGAATAGTCAAGTACACTTGACTTGATGCAGACTTGATAAATTTACACTTTACACGCACTTGAGATATAAGACTGCAACAGACTTTTCGAAGGTCAAACTACCCTTTACACGCCCTTGATTCTGCAGTGCTGCTTCCTACCAGTGATCTTAGAAACCATTTTAAACGCCATCTATCAGCAGGGAATGAAAAAAAATACAACTTTTTAATATCCATTCCCGCTTCTTTTCATTAGACATTTCCAACACAGCACAAAAACACTACAGCAAAAGCAGTACCGGTATAGTTAAAATACTTTAAACAGATAACAGATCACACATCACAGATCACATTACTCTAGCAGATGAAAAATTAAACAGTTGTCAGTCAAACTCCGCATCGACAGCGTGTCAAGGGTAACTTGCCGTCACCCTTGGTCTCAAGGGCTTGTGCAGGGTGCATCGGCACATTTCGTGACTATTCGGACGGTTCTACACTTGATCACGTGATTGCCAATGCAACTATCGAGTGAGCGTCAAGAGTCGACGGCGCGTTAAGTATACTATTCGGATACATTGTACTTTTTCTCCGTCATTAAAGTTCGCCTGTTGCAATATCTTAGTAGAAGGTACCTATGTATGACATTTATCGGTTACCCTACTTTTAGAAAAGATCAGTTGCGTTCATGAGGGTTCTGGACGTAAAATTGACATTTTCCTGCACCAACTTTTCGTGATGACCTCTCTCCTTCCTATGCCCCATGCGAAGGTTGTCATGTCTAATGTCTATTTTCAAACTTTTCGCTAGCACCGTACTGCCAAACCCTGCTGGCATCTCACTGCTCGCCGCTCGACCCTGTATAGGACCGTAATAACAAAAACATAAGCGGAAACGGGTAAAGCATCCATCCCTATTTTGCAGAAAACCCAGGAAATGGTGAGGCCCCGGCCCCGCTTTCTGGTAATGTCTCGAGTGGAAGACAATGAAAAACTTAAGCGTGTCAGCCCATTTAAGCTCGAAAAAGTGATACATGATGCAGCGAGATCGAATGTATCGATAAGAAAACGTAGCGATGGGATTATTTCGATTCAGACTAAAACTGGCATTCAGTCTTCCAATATAAAGACTTTATCTGAAATACCGTTAAGAAACTCAGCACATTTACAGGTTAAGGTGGAATCACTCTGATTCCTCAATGTTGACAAGAGAGTAGTCACTTGCTATAACCTTGATTGCGCAAACATTTAGTTAATCTATTAGTAGCTTGCCCCTCAGCATGTCACCGAAGTTCATAGGGTAACTATAAAAAAGAGAGTTCAAGAGAAAAAAGACGTATACGTATATCCTCACTTTTGCGACTCCTACACTTCCGAAGTAAGCTCGAGCATGTTTCCACTTGCTCATAGTCCGGCCATATTATGTCCCCAAACCTCAGTACTGTTTTCAGTGCCAGGAATTTGGGCATACAAAGCTGTGATGCCGTGGTAAGCCAACCTGTGGATTACGTACACGAAGTCCACGACACGCCGTGCTAGTCTCCTAAGCTCTGCGTTAAGTGCAAGTGTCCGCACACTGCCTGCAGGGCTATTATGACCACGACGCAAAATGAATTTGAGACCGTCAGCAGAGAGACGTAAGAATTTGCGTCACTAGCTATTATGGCCGACCACTTTGCAAGTGCAAATATTTTCTTAGTAGAGTGACGCTAAGTTGCGCAGACATTTTACTTGTCCTTTGGTTTGCGTTACTAGGCTATGTATGCTAGGTTTTGTAATTTATTAGGTGTTTTGTGTTACCTGATTTAAAATTGCCATCTCAATAGCCCTATATAAAAATCTCAAAACGTTTTTGTGTGGGTTTTACATAATCTAACTTTAAATAGGCTTGTATCATAATGTAGGCCAAGAGTGGGAAAAGTACGCTTACACTGAATGTTAAAAGAATATTTTCTTGAAAACATAACACTATTAAAGTGCATTATTGTTCACCATCAACACACTGGTAATTGGGACATTCCAATATTGTAACGTTATTTGCCACCCTACCATGTATTTCCCTATATTTTTCTAATCTTTGTCAATAGTTTCCCATTTATTTTCGTTTGAAACACGTTGTGTTGCCGGTGAGACAAATAATACTATTTACATCCATTCAAAAAAATAAATAAAAAGGACGGAAGGAAGAACATCTAACACGGTTTTAAATAATTTAAATAAGGAATTTTGACCTAAGAAAGAACACTTACCTTTTATTAAACATATTAATTTCCTTCTAAGAAGTTTGTTGACTTTTCTTTATTTATTTTAAATGTCGGCCATGATTTATTTTAACGCATGCGCAGATATGGTAAACAAGTGAGTTGCGGGTCTCGCGATTGTAAAAGAAAAAAAAGAAGACGTGATGTAAATACCTGCAAACTAGCGAGCGTTTCAATTTTGATAGATGGATATAAACATTTTAATTCTTTTAAGAAACATTGTCCATATTCATTGACATATATTTCAATCTTTATATTAAATTTGCATTTCATTTTATATTCATCTCTAGTCCATAGCCAACATTTTATTTTTTGTTTTAATTTATTAGTTTTCTCTTTGGACTTGGAAGAATATAGAACTTTTTTAAATTTGATTATTGGAACACTTTTTGAAGAAGATTAGGGTCTTCTTTTTCGGCGTTCTTAAAGTATGGAACCAAATTTGTGTGGTTCCTTGATAAATTTATTTTAAAAGTGGAAAACTGTTTCAAAAGTGTGATATTAATATATCAATAGAAAGCTGAGTGTCCAAGGAAGAACTAGAGCCTATTGGTATTCGAAAACATGTGGATCATTTGTAATTAATAAGAGGAAACAAATTTCTTACATTTTTGCTGTTTCAACACAGCATATTTTTCGTGGTGAGATCTTCATCTATAAATATAAATATTCTTATTTTATTTTATCCTCAAGAATCTAGGAATAATATAAAACCTTTTAGAAGGAAAAAACTAAATATATTCAGACACTTTATTAAATCCAATATTTTATTTTATGTAAAAAATATTAATGCCATTGATTTTTTTTTACAATATTAAATATTTATTTTGTTGTTTTACTCACAACTCCATTTATCATATATGCTTAGCCTATATATATTTTTTCTCCTTTGCTCTTTTATTATAAACTCCTAAATTTAACCATGCTCAGAAATGATTATTTTAATTGATAAATTTTATTTAAGAATATATGTAATACAAAATATTTTATTTTTATTTTGTCATGTTAGAATTGTATTTATTTGGAATTCCATAGGTAGAATTGGGATGTGGTAACAAGGAAACAATAATAATAGCATACATAAATTTCAATAATTTTTTTAATTGTAATTTAAAATTGCTACATTTCATTCAATGATCCATTTTATTTCAATTGTTCATGTTTTATTTTAAATATTCTTTCAACTCTTGTAGGGACTTACAGCACACCATTGTTGTAGGTAAGGTAGTGCCATTATCATTAACCTTGTAATATCCAGATTGTAACATTGTGTTACATTTGAACTCGCCCCCATTCTAAACTTCATACACAACTCGCCGCTGATTCATACTACACGCTCCAAATAATATTCAATAAAATTCTAAACCCTATAATAGTACACTTCACTATTGTATTTCCTGTAAATTGACACAACGTAATAGACAATTCTAATCAATAAAATCAATTCTATATAACTGTGGAATACATTGGAATCAATCTGTACTCACCAAATCTATCTTGTGTAGCAACGACTAGCAACACCGGGTAGAAGAGCAGAGGTGACCACGCCAGCCACTAGACCCCTTGATTGAAGTCCACCCTGACTAAATCAAATAGACACTGAAGACGTCCCGTGCCAAACTATCCACGATCAACAGAAATACTATCCACCTGCCCCCTGATGGAAAGTTCCAGAACTAGAGAAATAACGTCCGATTGAAGAATCGCTGCTCTAAATGAAGAATGGGACAGTAACATCTACAAGCTACGTGATGTTCCATTCCTTCTAGAAGGAAGGCCACCGACAGAATTGTTCTTTCCCCCCACCTTGCTACCCTGCTGTGAAAAACCCCTATTTAAAGTCCTGTAATTGTATTATTAAAATGACTTTTCAACCAACACTGGACGGAGGAACATAGTCCTAGGACCAGGACTATGCCAGGATCATCCATGATAAACTACGAACGTTAACTATGGCAACGTATACTTTGAACATTATAATTCAGAACTTTAACATTTGTATAAGCCGTGTTAGGCGTTGTAAATTTTTACATTAATTTTCTTTGCCAAATGTTAAAATATAAAATGTCTGTCGCCATTTGGGCGCTCGAGACAGCTGTTTATTTTGATCTTTACATAAGGATAACTTTTGATAATTTTTGTGTTGAACAAGTTTATTAATATTTCATTCTGAAATAATGTTGCAAATAATGTTTTGATTTCTTTTGTAATAATGAACACTTATAATATTTAACTGGTAACGTAAAATTGTATGACAGATAAAAATTAATTAGCGATTAATTTTATAGTTGAACTTTGTTTAAATGTTTTCGCTAGACTTTGTTTATAGTAATTTATTAAATTTGAATTCACAAGTAAATGGAAGTTTCTAAACTGATAGTATATAGGTCATGTGGTCCCGCGGGAGTTTGACTAAAGTCTGTTAGCCAAACTCTCGCGTATTTTAAAAATGTCAAATAAAATATACTTTATATTTATTATTTAAATTGTTGAAGTCTGCTTTAGTTGATATAGCCCACAGACACCTTTGAAACAATATAATAAGGCCCATAAGGCTTTTATATAAACCTTACAAATTTATTTACTGATTTATTATTTATTTATGTATTATTTTCAACACTGTGGGTTGTGTGTCTCTTAAAGACTAGCCCATCTGATTGTTTGATATGTCAAGTACGAGAGAAGTTCTCTCTAATGAACTGCGCTAAATAACTGTTTATTTCTAATATGATTTTCTACTGAACTCAGTACGATTATTGAGACCATGTAATTGAACTCTAATTGTTTTCTGCTTTGAATAAACCATTTATGGTATTGTTATTTAAATCTTGCATTTCATGTCCTTTGTAATTATGTAGACTACTCCCTCCCCCTTCCTTTAAGTTATCGATGGTCGTTAGGAAAGGTTGGAGAGAGGGGTGTAACAAGATAAACGTTTCCCGAGCACACCCAGTGGTCTCGAATATTAAGAGTCATCGTGCCTCTGTCAAAGTTAGTCGAGCTGAAGTTTTTTTAATTATTATTATTATTCTTTCTCCTAGTTCCTAGGAGTGACGCCCAATATACATAATTTTATACATCCCGACGTTACTTTTTTTCGTTGTGTAAAAGGGATTATGAAGACAATAATATACATCTTTTACCACAATATTAAGATTAATTGTTTGTAAGTTTTATGGTAGGTGGAGGTTAGTTAGGCTTCAACATATTTGGGGTGTTAGTAGTATATTGACCTACCTCATGGAGCCACATTAACCAAGACGTTAGTCTCTTTAATCTAATTTTCCAATAGTGGGGAGATTGGGATTTGAATGATAGCTGGGTGTGATGAGTGGTTTTATTTTTCTAAAGGTTTTCCAACTCTCCCTCTACACAAATCCGAATACCTTTATTCTATAACTCAACCTTTAATATCTATACCCTATTAGTGTAAAACACTTAGAACGTAGGACTAATCTATTTAAGATGCCTCAAAAAAACTTTAATAATGTAATCTTATTTAAACTGATTCGTACATATAGTGGTAATTACTATCCACATTAATGTAAGTCGTAGGCCTATGAAATATTGCTGCCAAGACTGGAAATAACCTAAATAGGTCCTAACTTCATGTTTACGTGCGGTTTGGTTTAGGCCTAGGGTTTTTTAATCATAAAAGGTTTACTAAATTTATCTGAAACCGATAATTAGTAGTTAGACCTAATTATCCTGAAGTGAATAAATGGCAAACAACTCATTATAAATAAATATAATATCCTTATATTCTTAGTCACTTTACTAAGTCTCAAGAATTCCCTTTAAATAAAATATTCATTTTATTATTTTTAACCATCCAAACCACCCTCTCGTTCACTTTATTTTTAACTTAGTAGGCCGACTGGGTATAAATGCCCATTGTTTTGATATTAAATTCTAGAAAACATTCAGTGTAAACACTATTTTTGGGAGTTCTTGAACGCTTTCATCAACTTTAAATAACTAGTTTTATTTTCTAACATCTTCACACAACATATTACACTTGTTCCAGTATCAAAACAAAATTATATATGAAGAATAAAGTATTGGGTGGTAAAGCATACATATTACAAAATACATTGTTTCTTTATTGGTCAACTTCTCATACTAATTCATTTCCGCGTGTGACATTACTATTTGAATGCATATTTCACATTACGATTTTTTGACTAAAATATGTTGTGTGTATTGAATAATGTGGGCCTAGTATTTTTTTCATTTCAAACCGTAAGCAAACAAAATGATGCAAGAGATTTATTAAATTAAGCTAGTTTAAAGGTTGCTTACAAATAATGTGACTTGTGATCAGCTGTTTGGGAAAATAAAAACATATGAATAATGTTCAGTCATCAATAACAGTATTCTTAAAATAAATTTACCTAATTTATAGCCTCTAACTTCTTAAAAGGTAATATTCTTGGGAAAATGGTTGCCAACTTTTGACGAAAACTGATTTTATTCTATGCCTTGACGCTAGAAGCAAAGTCGAAGCTAAAACTATCGGACGATACAAAGTGTGGTGGTCATAATAACCCAAACGCTATCTTTTCCTCGAAAGTGAAGCTAGCTAGTGGTGGTAAATAATTTTGCGTCGAATGGTCATAATAGCCCTGCAGTCATACAGCACCAACTAACGTGACGCAGATATTTGGGTGGGAGGGGATACCTTCACAGAGGTCGTTTCGACCTCACGTACCTCCAAGGGGTTCTAGTGTCCCTTCCCTGAGTCCTTTTAGGTGAAATCCCCCCCACCCCGCAGATACTTCCTGGCGAACTCCCCCCGGGTCCTACGTGGAGACCTCACTCCCCCTAGTCCTCCATGGGGAATTCTACCCAGTCCCCCTCGGGGAACACCCTATGGCCCAGCTTGGATAACCCCTCCGGGTCCATTCCGGTTTATCGCCCTTGGTCCATCCCGGGAGAATTAAAAGAACTGTGCTGGTTGTTGAGCCACCCATTCTCTCCTCCGAGACTCCAGAAGCCGAGCTGGGTGGCGAAAATGTGAGCCTGCAAAGGCTAAAGATGTTGACTAGTTTCTGTCATGCAGACATAAGATTGACTACTTGTGCTTTTCGTACCAGTCCAGTCGTCAGCCTCTGTACTGATTCTGGTGGGAAACCTCTTACCAGTGGCGGCTCGTCACTTTAGAAATTGGAGGGCGCGGCCTGTTTAGTTCATTAATTATTTCTAAATAATACCTTTAAAAGAAGACACAAATTTCGGAATAAATTTTGTTGAATATTAATTTATTTAAACTCAAAAAATTAATACCACAAACAACATGCAAAGATAAAAAAAAATTAAACTCACCCCAAAGAACGTGGTTCTATTGTAGAAACTCTGCAGCTGTGTAATGTGAGTAAATATATATATAATATAATATATACAACATTAATATGTAGGATACACAATATTTACATTATTTACACATGTGAGAAATGACTTAGTACGCGATAAACAAAGAAATTATTTACATACGAGGCCCATACTCCTCTCCTTTAAGTTAATGAACTTTTCCATAACTCCGTCGTCAAAGTCCTTCATTTGTGTGATAAGTTCCTTGTTGATGGCTACCATCGCTAGAGCATTCAGTCTGTCATTTGTTGTTGTATTCCTTAAGAAAGTCTTTATTCTTTTCAGTGTAGAAAAGTAACGTTTAGATTCAGCAGACGTCATTGGGGTCGTTATGATGATTTTTAGAAGCTTCGTCACCTCACTGAAAACTGAAATAATGTTATTTTTCTCCATGAAGTTCAATAGTTGTATTGCTCCTTTAATGTCAAAGTCCTGTCGGCTGTATAATAGTCCCAATTCAGACCGGAGTTTTTCTTTTTCTAAGAAAGGGTAGTGTTGGAATAGTCGCGTGAGTTTTTCTTCCGGAAAGCAAGTAGAAATTTGGGGAAATGACTCATTACCTAACAAAGAAGCTGCCTTTAAATGACCAGTAAAAGCAAATCTTGTTTTTAGATGAGTTTTAATGATATCACACACTTCTTTTGCATCCCCCACTCTGGTGCTACATTTACCATCCTTTTTATTGGTTGTTTAGGCAACTCTTCGTTTATTTGCTTCTCTATTTCATTCACTTGCATTCTTTCTGCATCTCATTTAAAAAAAATGCAAATGTCATTTTGCCACATTACACTGTCTCTGTTCCTGGTTTGTAGTTGTTGGTACAATATATCAACGTGAGGTAAAATTTTGTTGAAAAGAGTTAGTCAGAACATGAAATTTGGGTCCTGAAAAGCCCTTCTGTGGCTACTCGCCTCGTTAACAGTAGGCCTAAGTTTGTTTCTGTACTTTTCCTCAAGAACTTCAAAGCATTCCTCCAACTTATCTCTATTTTCGTACACAAAGTTAACAGTTCGATTGTTGTAGCTCCATCTTGTTGCAGCAACTCTGGGTAGTTTGACTTTTACTACTTGCTCTAAAACGTCAGATTGTATAGATGAGTGCGAAAAAAAAAGCGGGAATGGCAGAAAGGTTTGAGAAAAAAACTTAAACTTTGCTGTTTGCACTGGTTGATTTTTCCAATATCAAATTTAGCTGATGAGCGTAACAATGTACAAAATAGGTAAATGGGTATGCTTCTCTAATCTTGGCCTGTACACCACCAACAGAGCCACTCATAACATTAGCAGCGTCATACGTCTGTGCTATTAATCTTCCTGTCTAGAAGTGTCTAGAAGAGGTCTGATGTGGTCCAGTATGCATTTTGCTAAGGTTTCTGCACATCTTCCTTCAGGAATAAGAAACCCCCAAAACCTCTCACAAGTCAGCCTCAACCACCTACCTGAAAACTTAATACAATTTGACACGGGTTCGTTACATCAGTTGTCTCATCACATTCGGTGGCTACAAATTTAGAATCTCGTATCTGCTTTTCTATTTCCGCCCTACAGACAGTAAGTATGCAGTCCATAATGTCATTTTGTATTATTTTCGATGTTCCTTTGAATACAGTGGCCGACTCTAAATAGTCTTTCATTGCAGAATCCAGCTCAGCAGTATAATTAATTAAACCTCTGTAGACACCAGGATTTGTATATGATGCTGATTCGTCATGGCCTCTGAGAGGTAATTCAAAACCACCACAGAATTTAACACATAAAATCAACCTTTTTAATATGTGCCTATTTTTGTCAACGTGAGTATTGTGTTTTTTAACGTTTTCTCTGTATTGTGAGTCTAGACTAGACGATATTTTTACTTTGCCTAGCAAAGAAATATCAACGACCCTATTAATGTGATTCGAAGATACTTCGTGTTTCTTAATTTTTTCTGTTAAATGTTTTATATCATTGACGCCTTTTACTATCCACAAGCATTCACCACTGTTTCGGGGAGAAAACAAAATACACAGTAAACAGCACAAAGATTTGTCCACATCACAGCCTCAAATCCAGCCATTTTTTTGGTATGCATCTTTGCACTTGAGTTGCCTTTTAAAATCTCGATTTTAAATTTTCTTCGTTTCACTTTGTTTCATACAGAATTCAGGACATGGCCTACCTTATGATTTCAATGCTCTTTTTTGATCAAGAGTTTAATCTTGAAACATTTGTTGTCTTAAGCGCCTGAATTGAATTATTCATATTAAGCATAGTTACAAAAAATATTAAAACATATAACTCAATTAAACACTATCCTAAAATGACCCTACATAATATTACTATAAACACACACGCCACACACAGCCTCAATACGCAGGAACACGCAGGGTGACTGACAACAATTCATGCTGGTTCATACTATACACATTATCTCACAAGCTTTCAACCTTAGGGCGCGTAAGGGAGTGCGCCTTTCACGAAGAATAGTCAGGGCTAGCTAGCCTTAGCAGGATGTTGATAGTAGGTGGTGAAGGGGAGGGGAGGTTTGGTTTCACAATGCAAGGCGCTGAGGCGCTGACCGCCGCGCGCCTGACCGCATGCCATTTGTTGTCAAGAGGTGAAGGGGTGGGAGGGTTTGGTTTCACAATATTAGGCGCTGACCGCCGCGCACCTGACTGCATGCCATTTCAAAAACATTACCTGCTACTACTTAAACTGAAAACATATTTTTCTTGAAACTATTATGGCTAGATAAAATTGTCGTGAGAGTGCGAATAATAAATTTAAAAGGAACTGGGGGTTCGTGGTGATGGGGGGCGCGCGCCTTCGCGCCCTGGGGGACGAGCCGCCCCTGCCTCTTACATACCGGGGGTCTTATATTATTGCGTTGTATCTATCTCAGCTTCATTGAATGCCTCCCAACCGTGTATTGTATGACACCAAATGGCGTTGTACAAGGGAGATTGGGATCCGGATGGTATCAGTCTTCAAAATATATGAGATAGTCTTTTTTAAAGGCTATCCCCACTTTTTCATGTCGAGTTGCTCCCTAGAAAGTACATCTACCTCAATGACATTTCGATCTTACCAAGTTCCCTAATTGACAACACCACACATTATATATGAAATGACTTTTAATTAGCTCCTATCCACTTGCATTCAAGAATTTCAGTGTACTGGTATCTACACGGATGGTTTTAAATCTGGGCCTTCAGTTGGATATGTGTTTGTTGTTGAAGGTTTTAATTTTAGATTTGGTTTAGCTGCTCAATCCAGTGTTTTTACGTCAGAATGATACGCCATTTTTAAATCGTTGTGTTTCTTTATCGTAATTCTCACCAAAAGCCCATTCGGGAATACGGGTCCTAGAGGGCTATGTTTGGTGTGGGGTCTTATGTAGGCCTACCTGCCACGAGTAATTAGTTCCAACCGCTGCTCAGAACAAGCTACGTTCCATAAGGGATGGTGTGCTGCGATGACCCTCCCCTATAAGAAAGTCTAGCAGATAAGAGGTCATATTGACAAGACTCCACGCTGGTCATACATTTCCTACTCATAGGTTTTTATCGAGAGGGGATCCACCTATCATCTGTGAGCTTTGCGATGCTCCCCTTAGTGTGTACCACATTTTGGTGGAGTGTCGCAAGTATGCCCCTATTCGACTGACTCTTGAACATTCCTAACATAGACCACAACATTTTGCAACAACACCTCATTAGGCAATAGCAATGCACTGTTAACATACGCTCTACAGATTTACTTGCGGTATTTTCAACACTCACAACTATTTCTAGTTTGGGACACAAATTGATATGTGTCTGAGTCGACAAACTATGCATTTGGATCTGCATTTCTTAGAAGAATGTTTCAGCTTAGCACAGGCAAAACACCTTGTTTTGAACATGATTTTTTTTTTGTCAAGGGTCATTTTTCGATCCTTTAAACAATTCACAGAAGAGTGGCTATCGCCTATAGGATATGTGCACCAGTACTGGTTGTGCGACTCATAATGACTTCGTAAGTTCTTGCAGGAACAATCTAAGCGGCATCGTGTTTACCGCGATCAAATACTCAAAAATCCTAAAACATAACTAACCGTTTCTCGTAAACTACTTGGACAAACACAATAGTTTTTTCATAATTTGTTATAAAAACCTTATAAGACATGAGGATATTATTAAAATTCTCATATTCCAATTGGGCTGCTTTGAAAAGATTGTTTTCTAATGAGGTTTTTAGTGCAGACATATTTTCACTCTGTGTAAAAGTTTTTTTCCTAATTGAGATTGATGGGTAGTATAAGTGTACGAAATGATCATCATGAACTGAATTTTATTTTGATATAAGACTCATTCCTCTATCACCAATACTTTTCACAGTTTGATGTGTTTAGTTACGAGCTATTCACGCGCGCCAGGTTTTCGATAAACCGAAGATTGCTAGATAGACCAGTCCGACATTCAGTTCGGTCACTGATTGACGATTGTGCTTGAAGGGAGGCTGGACATTATAATAGTGATTTTATAATAAAAGTAATAATAAGAGTTAGTTTGTCTAATATAACGCACTTTATCCCTTTCAACTTTTTTTAGTTCTTTTTTTATTGAAGATATTTAATTTGCACTTTCTGAACACACTTATGATATCAACACACGACTTATAAAATAAATTCATAAAGTACTATGAAATTCTCAACATCCAGTTCATAGGTGGTATAAGAGGAATATATAGCATGTTGGGAATCGAACCCGGGACCCTTAACACAGAAGATATTAATGACCAAGCTGAATTATTGTCGGACAAAGTGGACAACAAATTATAAATTTAAGACTTAACTATTCAATAATTTACAAGAAAGGTAGAATATGTTATAAATAAAGTGCATAACCAAAAGTGATTTAAAGTATTTAACATAATAATAATTGTTGTAAAGCTAGTAATAGTAGATCAGGAAAAATAAATGTAGGAACAGAATGACGGGCCGGTCTTTCTTACAATCTTCAGTTTAACGAAAACCTGGCGTGCGTGAAGAGCTCGTTACTAAACACATCAAACTGTGAAAAGTATTGGTGTTATAGGAATGAGTCTTTATACATCAAAATAAAATTCAGTTCATGATGATCATTTCGCACACTATACTACCCATCTATTTCAATTAGGAAAAAACTTTTACACAGAGTGAAAATGTGTCTGCACTAAAAACCTCATTATAGTTCTTTCATTAGAAAACAATTTTTTCAAAACAAACTAATTGGAATATGGGAATTTTAATAAATCGTCATGTCTTTTAAGGTTTTTATAACGAATTCTGAAAAAACTGCTGTGATTGTCCAAGTAGTTTACGAGAAACGGTGAGTTATGTTTTAGGATTGTCGAGTATTTGATCGCGGTAAACATGATGCCACCCGGATTTACCCTGCAAGAAATTAAAAGTGTGGCCATCTTGCGCGCTCGCGTCGTGAATTCAAATATCGTCAGCACTTTGAACGGTACCTATATAAAATACACAATTCTTGTCTCCTGAATATGTCACATGTTCCACATTAGCAAAGGCAGCACGTCGTTGTAAAGATTTGACCATACTAGGTTCTACTTTATTAATACCTTTGGTACTATCACCTAGTCTGGATTGTGAAGTAAATACCGCAATCCGTTCATAATCAATATCAGTTTTCAAAACATTCACCAATCCTTCGATTTATTCTTTTAGGTATTCAGATTGTACGGTGTTGGAGTGCTGCTAAACCCTAAGGATATAAATGTGGAAAAGCAAGTCTCAATTATCGGAAAAAGAACTTCAGCTTAACTATCAGACACCACACTTAATGTTTCCAATGATTTTAAGTCTTATCTGCGTTAAAAGTTTGTCATATAAAAGGTATAATTTTACCCTCCAAGTGCTCTTACATTTTCCTAATACAATCTTCAACAAGGATATTTTTACGACCATACCTCTCTCTAAGAGTATGTTAAGTCTTAACATAGTTCTAAACAAATAGTGGAAAACTTTCTATTACAGTATGAGCACGAGATCTCTCAGCTATTGCTTGAATCAAGTATTGAAACGTGTCTTCATTTCTCAATGCTCATCCTCATGTATACGTTTAAACTGAGTCTAGAATAAGGCTATCCATTGTGAGATTTCCCCATCATTATTAAGTCAGTCAACTTTGGAAGTCACAAAGAATGCATTTTATAGGTACCTATTACCGTAACTCATCCTGTCATCTACATACGTAACACCATGATTATTTTTTAGTATTCCATCCATTCTTGTTTTCAATGCATACCGTTGGTACTTTAAACTGTATTCATTTACTGTTTCCAACTCCTTAATAAATTCACCTTCCTTACTTTCGACTTCTTAATGAATACCCCCACTATCCTGAGAAGTTTGTATATTTTTTGGATCCAAGTGCATCAATTCGTTCCTTCTGTTTCTAAAACTCTGAAGCGTCTAGTAAGGAACATTATCTCAGTACGTTCACTATTTATGACGTAATTTAAAGAAGGTTTCGTGAACACCAGCCGTAACATTGCTATTTTCTTTCATAATCTGGAACACATTTTTCATCAACATAGCTTCGAAAAGTACAGCGTTACCGTTGAAAACTTTCAAAACGTATCCTCTCACGGTCGTCAAAATGTCACATATATTCCCACCTTTGGAGCTTTGGATCTTACACTTTATCATTTTCTTAGAATCATTAGTTTACAATACAAATCCAAGTTTTTCTTCCATTAAATTAAAATCTAGCTCATGGAAAAGCTAGTTGATAATTATTAGCAATAATACCATACATAGCAACAGTATTTTGTTTTCCAAGTAGGAGTTTACTTTACATCGTTTTTTAACAAATGTTTTATTTCCAAATTTAATTTTACTCAAAAAGTAGAATGGAATACTTAAATAAATATAAATTATATGCAAGGATGCTTAAATTTAGCTAACAGATTTCATCAACTAAAATAAGAATAAAATTAATGGTACAGTCGGTGATACAATTATCGTCTTATTATCCAAGAGGGCTATTATTTTGAAATATGGGAAATTATTTAATCAGTTCCAATGTTGTATAAGCTGATTTCATACAACGCGACAGGTCAATGACGTCACTTTGCAAATTGCGATATTGACTTCCTGTGTGTGTGAGTGAAGTGAGTGTGCTGTTATTGGGATTATTTTGATTTACGTGTATATGAACAATGATGAACATGGAAACAGACAAAATTATAGAAGATTCTAATTCTAATTCACAGGTAAAAAAACCCATAGTCTATCGTCCAGGTCTGGTTGTAACCCGTCATTTTGACTGCAATAGTCGCCATCTTGCCAGTGTATTGGTTGTAAATTTCGACCTAAACATACTTGGTTTGGCAAGTAGGCTTCACTAATTTGCTCCCAAATATCCATGTATCTTAGTATTTTTTCTGTACAACTTGGTTCTAAAGTTAAATACTAAACACACGTTTCACTGGCCAATTTGTTTTTGTTTCCACTCTTTTTGACAGTGAGAAGCAACAACATGACCTGGAAAGGGAGTAGGCTCAGACCTAACTGTTGCAGGTTTCCTTACCACCTTTTAATAATTTTATATCTTAAACAAGCCTTAAGTGATTAATTTGACCTTTTTTTAAAATAACAATTGAACGTTTTATTTAGAATTAAATGGCTATTAGGCGTGATTATTAAAAGAATCATACAGACCTTAACTTATAAAATTTTAAAATTATTAACGTTATCTATTTTTTTTATAGGCCTAAACAAAGGAACTTCAGGCGTCAAATATTTTTGTTCCGAAAAACACTTTTATACATTTTTCCATCTATTGTCTTTTTAATAAAAACTCTAGTGATAAAATAGTACAGTAGGCCTACTAGTACCTATTCTAAATTTATTTGATTAAAAATAGCTTGACTTATTGTTTATAATACAATTTGTTTGTAAAGAGATCCATTCATGGATACAAAAGGCTTTCTTAGGTGTAGTTTAACTGAATCTCACATTTGGAAAGCTTTTCCTCGTCACTAAACACACCAAACCTTTTCAGTGAAATCTCCACAAATGTACACACCTAAATATCAGATTCAAGGATAGTATGAAGCAAGGATGAGATTATCTATTTTTTCAGTGTTAAATTGTTAGAAATAGAATTGTTTTCTAGCACCTAGATACACACAACAAGATTCTAAAGTTTCAGATCATAACAAAACAAACCCTGTCAAAAAAAATTCCAAACCATAAAATAAAGTATTAGACACCTGAGATTATAGCCCAATATTACATATTTATTAATATGCTTAAAGTGTCTACAAGCCCTTCAGTTTTCTTGTTTTAATTAATACACCTAAATTTTGTAAATGATTAACTACTGTTTTAGTAGCCTATCTTTATTTAAAAAAACCTTTGAATGTCCTTCAACGAAACAACTTGAACTGTAGATGAGATTAAAGGGAACACTTTTAGTTAGGAAAATCTTTTCCGTAAATGCCCTCTTATGCCGAAAAATGGCGACGGTAATGAGCAGGGGAGGTAGGCAGCTGATCCAGTGTAAATATATGAATCATGTTTTTATGCACATCATTGAAGATTACTTGCGTGTTCTTATTGTTGTCGAAGGCTGCAACACTTCTGATCTCAAGTTGGACTCTGTTTTCCACCGGAGTCTCATACATGAGTGTTTTTACGTTGCCCCTTAGGTAGAAGTCCAAAGACGTTAAATCAGGGGAGTAAGGTGGACAGGCATTGGGACTTCCCAAGCCAATCCACCAGCTGCTCTATACATCATATTCATGTCTGCTAGCTCTGCAAACGTGTAGCCTGTTATAGTGGTTGTTCTCGTGCAACTGTGAACGCTGCAGGTTTAAAACCCGCAATGTATTCCTACAGCTACTCAGCATCAAATAGGGGAGTGTGCAATGTGCATACAGCTTGCATCTCTAGGTGAAACACCAGACACATAGTTTTACACTGATAGGTTGCCCATCTTCTCCCTCTCGCTACCGTCACTGTTTTTCAGGATAAGGGGGCATTTCTGGACATAGGTTTCCTAAAAGATATGTTCCATTTTGGCTCATCTACAACCCCTAAAAATCTTAACACTTATTCTGACAAACCATGTAGAGTAACAGTCATGACCCCTGTGGGATGGGGTTTAGAATAATCCCGCTAGTCCTGCTTTTCATAAAAGGCGACTTAGAGGGAAAGTTTCTGTGCAGGACATAACTCATGCAGGACAAAACTTCCCTACATCTTTGCTTTTACCTTCTTTTTTTCTTCTTTCCCTTATTTTTCCTTCATTCTCTCTTTTGGTTGCTTTTAATCCTTTCCCTGCCATTAAATCCTGTGCAGAAGCTTTTAGGTCCCTTCGTTGATGACTGGCTAAATACACGGTTTCTCTCGGACAATTATTGCATACCATTGTTCTTGAGCTCCATAATGAAAGTGGACCAGTTGTAATATCTTAAAAGGCACCCGAGTCTGACAATAACCAGCTACCTTAATTTGAGAAAAGATTGCTTGTATACCTAAGGGCTACAGACATAAAATTGACACTTTCCTGCACACACTTGCTGCGCTGATTTCTCTCCTGGAGATTCCCCATGCAGAGGTTGTCATGTCTAGCGTTGTGCGTGGCTCCTCTTCAGGAGAGTTAACAGGGCCTTATCTGGTAGGACCAACTTTGATCACCCTGGGTCTGCAATCCGAGTTTTGTGCAGGCTGTCCTCAAACAAAATGGCTGAATTAATTGTTAAAGCCGACAAATTACTGTCCCCCGACATTGTTCTGCCTAACCCTGTTGGCATCCTACTGCCCAGCCCTTTATAGGGCAAAAATTCAGAAAAGAGCGATAACGGGAAAGGCCGTCTAGCCCAACTTTGAATATTCAGGAAGTGATGAGGCCTTAGCCCTCCATATTGATTATGTCTCGAGAAGAAGACAACAAGAATCTTAAGTGTGTCAGCCCATTTATCTTCAAAAGAATTTTAAAGGGAGCCGCAAAATCATGTCTCTATGCACTGGCATTAAATTGATTCATACTACCGCTGATATTCAAACAATTAAGATCGCTTCTGTCCAGGGACGCAAATAATATGTATCCAATCAAGCTCATGTATTTCAGACTTCATATAGCCAAATTATTAGCCAAAACATCAACTGTCCTAACTGCCATTGTGCAGTTAATATTTCAAAGACGTCTTCTTGACCTGTGCCACTTCAGGGTTACTACAATCTGGAAAGTCAGGGAAAGTCACGGAAAGTCAGGGAAGCTTTTAAAAAAGTCAGGGAAATGACAATTCATGTCACACTTCTGTTTCATCAGACATTGTAAAGCCGCAGAAGGAAGGTGTTGCCAAAAGTGAAAGTAGTGTAGTGGCTCGAAGAAACCCTAACACTTTTGTTATGAAAAATGATATAACTAAGGCAGAAGTCATTTGGGCAAGTTGTTGACAATAAAATGTATTTCAATCCATGTAATAATTTAAGTACAATTTTTCAGTTTATGTTTCCCGAGTGTTCCATTGCCAGTGCCTTTACTCTTGTGGAGACAAGGCTACATATTTCATTGTGCATAGCTTGGCTACATTTTTTCAGAACAATTTACTGGACCGCCTAAAATCATGTAACAACTTTGTAATTTGTTTTGATGAGGCATTGAATAAAGTTATTCAAAGAGGGCAAATGGACATTGTATTCAGATTCTGGGACAAGGAAAGTCATAAAGTCGTCACTCGTTGCTTGGACGGTTTTTTTTTTCGATAGAAGCACCGCTGAAGAATCACTGAAGCATTTCTTGGATGGCATTTCTTCCTTGAGAACAAGAGTGGAATCTGTCAATTGGGATATAAATTGCTTATTGTGTCACATGTACTACCTGTTCACCGACTATACAGCTCGTCGAGCATTGTTTACCCAGTTCACAGGGTGTACAACTTTTCCTTTGAAGTTCTGTGGTGTGCAGTGGTTAGAGAATGCTACGTGCTTTCAAAGGGTACTACAAATTTGGGACCATGCTGTTAAGTTTTTCAAAGAAGAAAAGCTTCCTAAAACAAAACCTGTAGGGATACTGAAAAGAGCAGCCTGTGATCCATTCCTGAAGTGTAAACTAGCTTTCTGCAAAAGAGTGCAGATTGATTTCAGCCTTTCCTTTTTGATAGGGTTTGATATATTTTGTTATTTTTCCATCATTTACCCTGAACTGATTGGCAAGACGTCTGCTTTCTTATTCTTCCATGAGAGGTGAGGTAAGGTCAGTTGTAGGGGAGGAGGAGGCCGAAATAAATGTAATTAAATTAATATTTCCACATGAATGGTACCATAAAATTATAGTGGAAATTTTTTGAGAAGCTGGCCAGGAAAAAGTCAGGGAAAATTTTTTTTTTACAAATACTGTAGGAAACTTGCACTTGTCTCTACTCAAGATACTCATAGATTCATACCATGACAACTACAGGGGCGCCCTAATTTGAACAAGAGAGGACACCCTCACAGAGGTAATCACCGCCCATTTCCTCCAGAGAGTCCTCGTCGAGGCCTACTCCCAAGCGATATTCCTATGAGAACACCCCTAAGCCCACCTTGAAGAAAACTCTTGATCCCTCATCGAGGAA
Source organism: Timema bartmani (assembly GCA_902151455.1). Taxonomy (NCBI): domain Eukaryota; kingdom Metazoa; phylum Arthropoda; class Insecta; order Phasmatodea; family Timematidae; genus Timema; species Timema bartmani. The sequence continues at coordinate 97,363 of CABFWB010001182.1, forward strand.
CCAAATTACCTGTGGCAGTTGTTGGGACGTCCACTATCGCCCCCGGGACTTCAGAGGTTAGGATGAGTGTCAGAACAGGTGAAGCCGCAAGGTTGAGTTCCACTGGTGCCTTAAAGAAAGCCCAGAAATGGACTGGCGATATTAATATAAAAAAGCCTTCCTAGCAAGGATGCAACGCCCTACTCTCTTCTGCAAAAACTAAAACCTCTCCTGAAGCGAGAGTTCCAGGAGAGAATCGGAAACACAAGAAAACCTAAGAAGGTCCTAAATCAATTTTTTATTTCCAAGAGATAATGTTATGGATTGCATTGATTAAAATATTTTATATAAATAAATAAATAAATAATGTCACTAATACATGGGAACTGTAGGGGTTTCTATGCTCGTGTAGAGGAAATTGAAATACTACTTTCAGTCTGCATCACTCCATCTTATGTTTGCACCAGACCCACTTCCACCCTACTGATAACCTGGTGCTTCATGAGGACGATGAATATTGTACGACAAGCCATTCTCTTATTGACCGTGTAGAGGTATGGGAATACCCGCATGAAGCAATATCTTTTATAAGTACATTTATATTGTTTTTGATCCCCATCTGAATCTCCTTTTCTATGGAGGTGACAGTATGCTGCATTTACCTCCCACCATGGGATCTTATTATTAAAAGAAGCCTAGAAGCACTCTTGGCACAACTTCCCACCCCCTATATCATTTTGGGGGACTTTATTACACTCCTAACCTGGTGTAGGGGTCAAATTTTAATGGTAGAAAATATTCTTGTCTTGGGAAACCTGGTGCTTCCTGGGGTCATATACACTTCTCCACTTTTAATTGTGTATCCTCTACTATCAATCTAACGCTTTGTAGCCCCGGCATTGCTACTCACGTTCTTTGGAGGGGTTTGCCCGGACCTCATTGGCAGCGATCATTTTCCCATTCTGCTTTTACCATCTCAAGGTCCTCCCCGTGTAGCACAGGTGCCCCACTGCTGGCTCAGATAAGTTTTGCGAACGATGGTCATTACAACAGCGAGGGCCTTGTAGAACCTGCGCCACTGTCGTCCTGTTCTCTGGGGGAGTGAGGAGTGTTGTTTGCAATCTCTGACCACCGAAGGCTGCTACATCTCTTCCATCGACGTCCTACTTTGGAGAATTTGAAGTAATTCCAGATTATACGTGCTCGAGCTGCCATATCGTTTCTAAAAGCAGAAGAGAGAGTTATAGACAATTTATTTTGACGCTTACAGTTTCCATTCCCACAACCAAGGTTTGGGATAATATTCATAGATTATGTAGCAATCATAATTATATAAATATTATACCTGACCTCATATAGCTAACTATTTGCTTTTTTCTCTCACTCGTCAATGTATTAGGCTCTATGTTTGCTGCACTCTCTAGCACTGCTAGCTCTTATGGCACTATCCACACTGTACTCCTGGAATTCCCTCATGCAGATGATACACAAGCAAATTTTTAAAATGTGTTTGCTTAACATCCAACTCCTCTTCTGCTGGATTCCTTGATAAACTAGTCTTTCAAGAAATGAACTGGTGGACCAGCCAGCCAAGGAGGCAGTTCATCTCCCTCCAGAGGCAAGTTGGGATGTTAGGTTTTAGATCCAAAGGGTTATGTTTGGCGCGAGGTCTAAGGCATCTGGCATGAGCAGTGGGTTTTGACCCCTGCTCAGAACAAGCTGTGATCAATTAGGGATGATATGTCGTGATGGTCCTCTTTTATACAAAAGTATAGAAGAGAGGAAAACATCGTGACAATATTCCACGTGGGTCATACATTACTGACTCGTTTATTTTTATTGATAGGGGATCCACCCCCACTGTGTGAGCTTTGCAATGCTCCCCTTAGGGTATACCTTATTTTATTGCAGTGTCGCAAGTATGCCCCTATTCACATGGCTCTTGTTTTTAATGATGACTTTCGTTTTTTAAACGCGACAGCGTTGATGGAGTCATATGTTTACTGCGTTTTATATGCTGGGCGATTATTTGAAATACCATTCTAGTTCACTCTTCTTAATTATCTCATATTGAGATTAGTTTTAACTCTTTCAGTATATTTTAATGTTTGTTTTGTTATTTTAACATATTATATTTTAATATTTTTAACTTTGTGTTAACACCTGTGTTTTTTTGACAGGTGTATCACCCAAAGTCATATTAATAGCCTAGTCCATATGAGTTTCACTCCTATGGAGTGACTCAAATGGAGCTTTTCGTATATTGAGATATATTTTTAATGGTTGCATACAAATTTTAATAGTAGATGTAGTTTTATTTTAGTGTATTCATCCGCTTATTCCGCCAGGTGAATTATTCATTATGATCTTCCCTCTTAGGATTTGTCTATGTTTTTTTTATATTGTTTAAGGCCTTAATGACCTCGCTGTGTCAATGGGCCTGTAAACTCTAATAATAATAGAAAAAAAACTTAAAATTGAACACCAAAGATGTGTTATATGCATTTAATCGCATTTTTTAGTCTCTTAGGCGCAACTAATTTTGAACAATTTCTACCTGAAGACCACTTCAAATAGTTTCTTTGCCAAGAGTATACTATTCCAAATAGCTCTTAGAGGCATCTAGTTTTCAAAGGTTCGCCAAGTGAAGACTACTCCAAATAGTTTCTAGAAGTTTTTTTTTTAATTGCGAAGTAAAGACCACTCCAAATAGCTTCTAGGTATAGTCAAACTTTTTACATTTTACCGGAGAGGGTTTTTGGTTTGGAAGGCAAACTTTTAAAAAACTCTTTATTTTGCTAACCACCCCCTCCAATTTTTGGGTACACCACTGAACCAAGTACTTGAGAGTTCTTAAGTTTGTCACAAACATAGTTTTACCTAAATGTTGACTGTGTTAAGGTGAAATGCATAACCTTGACTTCACTAGACCCTGAAGGACCACAACAAGCTCTAGGGACATTTTGAGACAACCTTCATAATGATTAAGTATGGTCATTTTCACACCAGCTTTCACTTTCTGACTAGGCCAAAATTATTATAAATATATACTTGTTTAAACACAACTTTTGAACTGAAATTTTATAATATCATCAATATTGGAGTGATTTAAACAAAATCGCCACTTTGTCTCTTTTACTTTAACTGGATTTTTGGCTTTAAATAACTTTAACTTGATTCACATTTCCTAAATTTTGAACAAGTCTCAAATAAAAACATTAACAATTAGTATCTTATTATTTCCTTTGCTGGTTTTTGCTAGAGACCTAAAATGTAAACTTTTTTTATGGCATAGCCTATTGGATTTGTCATATTTTGTAGAACTTGCCAACATCATAGACCTCGGTAGTCTTGAAGTAAAGGGCTCGGGTAAGTGGGAAACAATTTAGGAAACCATTTAGGAAAAACTACCTTCATAACTGAGATTCAAACCTTAGAGTGATAATCGAACCATCAAAAAAATTGTGAAAGTACTGTTAATTTTGCAGAGACCTAATTTTCTATCTGAAATGGCACTTCTTTTTTTTATTACTTGTTCAGGTTATATACGTATATAATAATTGCTCTGAAGGGGTGAGGAAGAAATCGTTTTAGAGGTAATCTACCCAAGGAATCATTTTAGAGGTAATCTACCCACATTTTCTTGGAAAGAGTGGGAAACCATTTAGGGAAAACCACCCTCAATAGTCCTAACCGAGATTCAAACCCCAATCCCCCTTTTACCTTTCACCTGGCCACTCTAAAACGAGGGTGACACCTTAGACCATTCAACCACTGAAGCAGGTAGAATGGTACTTCGCCATGTATTACAAATATATAGGCAAAATTTGATGGAAATAGTTTGGTTATCTATATAAAACTTTTGAGTATTTCTGGTGTTCAATTAGTACTCTACTCTCGATATCAAGAGTTTTTCAAACCTAAATATATTCTTTAAAAACGAACAGCTGAGGGGGTTAAAACCAACGAGTTGTCAAGAGATTTGAGGAAGAAAGTCAATTCAACATGAGAGAACCAGTATTGGTGGAGAGAAAATCTAAGGCATCACTCTCACAAAAGGTTGGACTGCTAATGACTAGGATATTGGGCTTAGAATCCTGGTCGGGTCTACTGAGGGTGGCTTTTCCTAAATAGTTTTCCACTCTACCTTTATTCAAATGCAGGTACACTTTCTATAAAATCAACCTTCCTTAACTTCAATGCACCAGCATAATTAGTTCATCTGCATACAACATGAACGGATAGTCACTCATTGAGGGAAAATGAGGGTTAAAGTGTGTTTACTACTAAATTAACATGCAAAAATAAAAATGCAGCTTAAATTGGAACCTCTAAACAAATATTTCGATTCGATCATAGAAAAAATATAAATATTGATTTGAAAATTACTGGCAATAAAGTATTTAACTTTAAAAAGTAGGTGAGGGTATGTAATAAGAAAAAGGGCTGAACAAGAACTTAATTTGGATAGCAAAATCAAACCTTTAAGAGGGCTGCCACAATCATGGAAAATATGAAAAACTTGGAGATGTTAGGAAATTTAAAACGGCAAAGAAATGTTGTAATGTGTCGGAAAAAATTGTATATTTGGCTGTCTGCAGAAGATAAATGTTTTTAATGCATCTTATTTAAAGACAATTTTTATTTTATGCTATGCTATGTTTATATTGTTGATAGTATTCCAAATTTGACTTTTTTTTAACATAAAGAGTACAGTAAGTCACATTCAGTTGATTTGTTTCAAAGGATTCCGCACAACTTTAAAAACCATGTAAATCAAAAAGGTGCTTAAATATTATGTATTTTTGAATCTGTATTTCATTTCAAATAATGCTTAGAGCTAAAAAGGGTTCTGCTTATGCAAAGAAAACTTAGACCAAAGAAAACTTAGAAAAAATATTTTCTTTCATGGTAAAAACAAACAAAATAATGATTTCATCGGTCTAGGAATGCTATATATTATGTTTAAAGAGATGCTTGAAAGCCAATGTTGTTAGTCATAAGTCAAACTACCACGATCATGCATATTCATATGCATAACTCAATTCTGTGTAAGTAAAGGAGTTAACTATATTTGGATTATCTTAACATCCTTATCATCCTGATCAATTCTGAATGTTTTAATCAAGACATTTTGGATTTTCAAATGATGGAAAAGTCAAATAACCTTTTCTGAGATTGTGGTGCCATCTTATATATAGTGTCATCAGCACTCCTTTACTGTCAGTGTGGGCCAATGATTGTCAGGATGGGTTGCGGCCGAGGATGGGGGATGTAACTATGTCCTGATTGTGTGGGTTCGTAATTGAAGTTTGGCTTGGGTTTTTATGTTTTTCTTATTGTACTACTAGGCTCTATTATAAAATGTAATGTTGATAAAAGATATGAAAGAACTTAATGAATTTACTTAGGAGCTCGTGACAGAACGAAGTATAGTAAGGAATGCTTAACCAATGGCCTGACTGACCTCTAGGCGATCCTAAATGAATTATGAACCCCGGTACCCTGGGCTCGAGCGGTAACCCTCCAATAGGTGACTAGTCAGCCCTGCTAGCTGGGATACACTACTTTTTATTCAGCCTTCTGGTCTGGCTTACTGTGAGGAATGTTGATACTCTGTTTATGCTGTCAGCGCATACATTATATTTGTTTACTAGATAATCACAACACCTCGTGACATTTTGTCATTCACAATCCAGAACACAACAATATTTAAACAAACACTCTTAAGTACAGGCTGTGTCGATTAAATAGCAAAATTGTTAGCAATCACAGATTACGATATGTTGCACCTTCTTTGTTACAGTTCCCAATGACGATCTTGTATGATCCGGCACGCAAGAAAGAACCCTCGCCACAGTTTGTGTCGGAAAAAGAGACGTGTGTCAAGCTGTTTGAGCGATGGTGCGAACAGGATCAAGTGGAGTTTGTGGAACACTTGCTGTCTCGCATGTGCCACTACCAACACGGCCACATCAACGCCTTCCTCAAGCCTATGCTTCAGAGAGACTTTATCTCGCTACTACCAAGTAGGTTACTTCCATCAAAGAATTGTATCTATTTTAGTTATTGTTTTCACAGACGCTCATAATTAAGAGTACAAGTGACGTAGCTTAATTTGTTACCCTCATTGGTGGTCCACTGGTCTTAATGTGTCACGCTCTTGTTATACTGGATTGCTGGTGACAGCGATATCGAGGTTATAATCCTTGCCAGGATACTAAGGGTGGTTTTCCTAAATTTTATCCTCATTTTCTTTATGCATATGCAGGTTTATTTCTTCTAACATTCTAATTTACTCATCCCCATCATGCCTTTCTTTCCGTACACAATGAGTTGTTTTTAGCTTACCACTGAAGCGTTATTAAAATATAGAATCATCACTTATACTTTAAAATATATATTTTTTTTTTATTTAAAGAGCTTAAAGGGGTATGCTGTTTAGGTCATGACCCCTAAAATACTGCTCAACTAGGGAGAGCTAGGGCAACACTGAGCTTTAAGCCATCTTGTAAACACTTCAGTTTTGACAAAATCTTGCCATAAAAAAAAAGTGTCTCCTAGAGCACTGGTATCATCCTGGGGTATATGTACCCCCATATGTCTTAAGGAGTGCATACAATTTAAAAATGATCTATATATACCTAATATGTGTGTATATCATATGCATAATGATGCAGATAAAGTATGTAGGAAAAAGGCTGTAAAGGAGTAGTAAGAGGTGGAAGAAGCAGATAACAGAAAGTGTGCAAGTGAAATAATAATTGAAGCAAATAACAGGGGAAGAGTAGCTGAAGAAAAGAGGAAGATGAAAATTAAGGCATTTTAATATACAGCAAACTGACCCAACCACAGGCTGGAAACTTGATGATTATGATGTTGATTTTATATATATATATATATATCATTTAAAACTTATTATCTATATTTATTTTCATTATTTTGATGTAATTTATTTTATTTACTATAGGTGTAGTTTATATAATTTGTTTGACATGCATGATGTAAGAACAACTTTGAGGGTACACACATTTGAAGATAAATTATATCTGGGGGTACACTAACAAAAAAAGGGTTGAATACCACTGTCCATGACCTCTCAGTCCGGGAAGGAGTCCTACTAAATGTGTCTGTGTTGTTGACAGAGAAGGGGCTGGATCATGTCGCCGAGAGCATCCTGTCCTACCTTGACTCAGACTCACTATGTCGGGCGGAGCTGGTGTGTAAAGAATGGTACAGGGTAATCTCGGAAGGAATGCTGTGGAAAAAGCTCATTGAGAGGAAGGTTCGCACAGACTCGCTCTGGAGAGGACTTGCGGAAAGGAGAGGATGGTAAGTTGGGCGCTCATTTTTATACACTTTTGGAAACCCTCTTTTCTTTTTTATTATAACACTGTATCTTACTACCCGTTCAGGTTGTATGCTAAAATCGTCTCTTACGGTTCTTGCCTTCTGGTTTTGGACATATCTTAATTTTTATCAGAAATTCTACATTTGAGGAGTCTGGGGCGATATAATTTCTACCCTCATTTTCATCAAAACTGAGCTAATACTGCTATCTAGTGTCGAACATACAGGAAAAAAAGATGAGCTGACTGGTTTCAACAAAATTTCAAATTTTTACTTAGTTGCTCATAACCCTAACTAAAGATTTGAGGATATGGTCATCGAACGGCCTCAATTGGAAGGCATATTTGTGTAAACATTTTATGTTGTGGGTGGGGAAGGACACCGAATGTTATGAGGTTGTTATGATGATTTAATAAACAAACAAACTAGAGGAACTGACACAAAAGGAGGTGTCTGCAGTATTGAGCTAGGAACCAGGGCAGTGGCCTGGTTAAAAGGGGAGGTCTTGAGCTCCCTGGGACTGACTACAGAAGATTGTAATCTAGGAGGTCATGGGGTCATATGGGCTAAGTCGTCGGGTTCGTCAAGTACCAATCGGAGCTGCTGCTCGAGCCTAGGAAACCAGGTTTGGCGATCGTTTAGGGACCGCCTAGCAGTCAGACAGGCTGTTAGGTAAACCTCAAAACACCTCGTTCGGTCACTCACTTCTCTATTTCACTAATTTCTTCACTTTTAACATCACATTTATAGTAGTCATAGTAGTATTATTAATAAACCTTTCAAAAGACAAGTCTAACGTCAATCACAAACTCACACAAGTATTCATATCATCAGCCCTTATCTTCGACCAAAGACATCCTGACAGATCCATTGGCCCACAACTAGTACATACAGAAGGTAGGGGGGGTGACAATATGATCAAACTTTCAAATATGTTTTTATCTTAACTCAAAATGAAGCTTGACACTCTTCTCATCTCGACTCCCTCAATTCATTTTTGATACTAAGAATTTACTCTGCCCTGTAATTATTTTAAAATTTTGCTTTTACAGGATCTTAATACATTCAAGATAATTAACATCTGGACTATTCCTTTAGTTAACTAGGAAAATCTTTTTTATTTACAATTCATTCATTGCTTTTCAAATTAGCAGACTCAATTTTATTTTGATAAACATACATCTGTATAAGGCCGTTTATAGGAAAATCGAGGTATGGGGCATAAAAAAAATGTTGACCCCTCTTTGTATGAAAGTTTTTCAATTTTAACGCTAAACAATTAAAATATATATTAATATTGTATTGGCCCGAAAATGGGTCACCACTGAATATAGGCCGCAACCCAAATTTTCAACCACTTTTAGAGAATAAACAGAATTTACACTTATTGCTCACTTTAACTATTAAATAATTTGAAAAAAAAACCATTTAAAATTAGATTACTTAAATATATAAAACCACTTACACAATATTGACACTTAAAATTAGACTCTTTAAAGGAAACAAAAAATAATTATACAAAATACAAGTTCACTTGGAAATAAAAAGGTAAATTATTCATACTAAAAATGAGATCGCTTGGAAATAAAAAGACAAGTTATTCATACTGAAAATGTGGTTACTGAAAAAAATAGGCTAACAGTGAAACACTTTGAAATGAAAGAAAAACTATTCATCACTGCTCTCATCAGTGTCACTTTCTTCACTCTCATTGGTCTCTTACTGCCAAGTCCTCCCACAAAATGTCATATTAAGTGCCATTCATCTTATTGGATAGACAGCACTTCATAAATCAGTAGACAAAGATCGGAAGATATCCTTCACTAAGCAGGGAAAAGACACTTGCAAAGCAAGCTAAATGAAGTCTTCTTAATTTTGCCACTGGGAATTAGGGTTTATAATCCCCTGATAATAGCCAATCGGAATATGCCCTTCGGAGGTTATCCTTAAAGGGTTTATTCACAATCACATCAAAGACTTGTACTTAGGATGTCATACCTCCTGGAATTACAACAAGATCAGAATTTGTTGCCTTGACTATAATGATCACATCTGGAGGAAGAATACATCAAGCACTAACATTGCCCGTTTTGTAGAAGAGCTCCAGGCCTTCTATTCCATATGACTGCTTGCCAATCATACATTAATTCTGCTGTCATCCACCCCTCTTGACAACTCGACAATGATGCCATTGGACAGGGTTTTTAGGGATGGTTTTTATTTTTAAAATGACAAAGGGGGGTAGCTTCTGACCATCAGCAATTACAGCTAACATAAATGCATAATTTTTCATTGTCAGTGGTCTTAACAACAAGATTTGGATCCCTTTTCATTAACACAAGTATTGAATGGCATGTCGAAATACGTGGGCATTTCGTCGTTCCAATTTGACTAAGAAGATAATCATTCTCTCTAACAAGACCGATTACGTGTTATTGATATTTCACCAACTTATTTGCAAAGTCAGAGGGCAACCTTGCGCCAAAGAGGTTCTTTGTCTTAGTGATAGATCACATCTGCTCACAGCTTTTAGGCACCACCCAATGCTTGCCTTAAATTCCCTATGAAGCATTTTAGCAATTTCTTGTGTCTTCACTCAGATTACTTCTCGGTTTATTGGCAATCCCTCTAATTCCTTTACAAAAGAATGAACACGCGCATCACTTTCAGGATTATGGCCCTGCTTGGGTCCGCATAAGGCTTTTTGCGTTGAAATGCCTTTCTTAAGGGCTTATGTTTTCTAAAATCCAGCGACATACGTTCTTCTCGCCAATTCTTTATTTTATTACCGTTAATTTAAAATTTGAATCATAACTTTGTCTAATTTTTTGACTAAAATACAATAATTTTTTTTGAGATGGTATGTAATACATGCACTAAATTGTTCTCACAATAGAATAAAGTTTCAGTATTATACTGAAACAAAGTCTAACTAAAAAAAATTATGTTTCCATTTTCCATAAGGAAATATTGCCAATAGAATGTGCTGAGGAAACTAATTTTGAAGATTTGATCATAAGGTTTAGCAGCTATATTGTTTCAAATGTTGTAGACACAAATAAAATAGTCAAGGTTCATCTCGTTTTTTTAAATAACTTTGCCAAGTTTAAGCATTGAATATTAACTATCAAGGTTCATCTATTTATAAATAATTTTGCAAAGTTTAAGCAGCTGTTAGTAAATAGCAAGGTTCATCTATTTTTAATTAACTTTGCCAAGTGGTAATTAATAGCTATTTTGATATATATAGATATAAATATAGATAAAACCGCATGCATAGCTTATAGGTACAAAATGTTACTATTGTATTATCCAAGAGTGCAATTATAAGCAGCATTAGAGTTTTATGAACGCTGTTTTTTTTTTGGGTTTTTTTAAAGTGTGACTTATTTTTGGGGCAATACGCTATTTACTTATGTTACTTAATAATTTCTCATGTTTTGTGGAATATTGGTCACCCTATTAAATGACTATACTTTATTAAACATAAATAATCCAATTCATTTATTAATTTGTTCATAATTGTAGTAAGGATTAAATATAAATTAAAGTTAACATAACAAACTGTTTACCCTTTTTTGTTGCAAAAGTGATATGTCTTTTTAAACCAATACAAAATAAATAAAACTAATTACATTGAACACAATACACAAAATATATTAATTAACTCACTTTGAAATAAATTTATGTCGCGCCTTCTTACCAGCAAATATACTAAAAAGTCCATCAAATGAAATGTTGTTCTTAAGGTCATGTTTTGAAGAAATCATCTTCATCAAGTTAAATCTTGCTTGTGCCATGGTAGACAAAAATTGGTTCCTTAAAAAAGACATTTTTTTTAAATGTCCTCTCGCTTTACAGTTTGAAATTGGTAATGTCAAATACAAGTGCAATTGCTGCATTTGGGAGTACATAAATTACATCACTTTTATTATATCATTGTCACACAATTGCCTGTGAAGTGGAAAAAGAAACACCATATTCAATCTAAAGTCCTCTAAGAAAAGAAGAGAGCTGTAAACTTTACTTTTCAAAACTGGCTCCAAATCCTTATTTTATCATTTGACTAACTCCACAGTGGAGCTAGAAATACAAAGCTGTTACAGAATGTGCCACCATTGCATGTTTATTTTTCTGTGGACTGACAGCGGTAGCACAATAGAGGCATATTCTACTGTACTCCTGCACACAACTCAAATAATGTTAACTGTAAATTACATAAAGATAGGGTTTTCAGGAATGGAATCCTATCGCTATGTGAAGACTTATTGCTTGTATTATTACTAGAGATGTGCAAAAGGTGAGGTTATTTTTAGAGAAAACCTGTTATTTTTATCAAAAAGCGATGTTATTATAAGTTGAAAGCGATGCTCTTATTTACATAAATAAGAGTTGAATTAGTATTCGTTAAAAAAAACTAGAATAAAATTGTCTACATTTTCTGTTCATATTGTGTATTTACTATTTAACTATTTATTAACATATTCAGAGGAAAATCGAATATAAATACATGCAAAACATTAAACGCTTAGTAATATCACACTCGATATCTCAATATCATTACCTTCGAGTATTACAAATAGCAATATCAAAATATTCGATTATCAACTTAGACTTAGACCAAACAATAGGCCTAATAACACTGAAACATGTCGTCATAGAAGATTAAACTACTATCAAATAAGGAGAACGGAGTCAAAATTGTGAAGGATATAATTTTACCAAACATTAACGCTTGTAGCAAAGTCCATATATATTAATGAATGTCCTAGCTTGGACCTAGTGTGAAATCTTTTAAAGGCTGTAAACAAAGAATTGAAATTTAGGTATCTTAATGTGTAAAAGTAGAAATTGTGATTTTTAATGCTAACCTCAGATAAAAAAAAAGCTTAAATATCCTGATAACACTCATTTTTCCTGTGATCCATTTTATACCTATAAAATAAGTAAAAACTGATACTATTCATATAAACGACGGCCCTGGTATAGTGCTATCACCAGTGTTATCGCATTGAAAATTGATGTGGTATTTGCCAAATTACAAAGAAATTGTGTTTATTTAGAAAAAAAGCTTAAATTCATGTTATTCGCATGAAAACAGTATACTTTGTATAAAAATTTGTTTTATCACAAATGCGAATTTTGCATGTCCCTAATTATTACGTTTTTTACATTATTATTTGATGCAAAATTTAGAATCGTCATAATATAATTTCATAATTTTCGGGGCAACGGGGGCCCCCTGTAATGTGAAGCCTGGGGCACTTGTCCTCTTTTATCCACTCCCCAGGATGCAGCCCTGGATCTGAGAACTCCAGTAGCTCTTTAGATCATTTTGTTAAATATTAAACTTTTATTAATCTGCTAGCAAGCCACCATTTCATAAAAATAAAAGATATCCAAGGTTAATGAGAACATTGGTGACCCATAGTTACTAACGTGAAGCATGTGGAAAATAAAACTATATGTTTGCATTTTGTTTATCCTATTTAAAAGCTAAAACTATGTCGTCTCAAATGATTTGATGACCTATGTGCTTGACTTGCCTGAATAAAAGTCTTGTATAATGAACACTCAAATAATTGCCGCCAAACTGGGTTTTGGAGTAACTGCGGCTATATTTACCCTCAATTTTTTTTACATCTATTTACTATCACAAATAGCCATGATAAGCTATGAAGAGTAGATTACAGAACTTATTCCAGGCGATCAAGTCAGCTACAGCTGTACACTAATGACTGTGGAAAGTGTATTAACTTATTTGGAGTAGAAATATGACTTTATTAGCAAATAAACCTGTCATGGCAATTCCGCACTATCCTAAGAGAAAAACACTAACTTATCGAAAAAACAGAGAAAGATGAACTATTTTGGTTGCCCAATTTTCAATCAATTATATATTTATCATGATTTTTAATTATTTGTGAGTAAAATATAGGAGATCATTGTGTTAGGAAAAAATACATGTCTTGTTTGGCCTGATTATTAACTTTCAAACCACATGTATTTCTTTGTTTGTTTATAGGATACAGTATTTATTTAAACCTAAGCCAGGGGAAAGCCATCCCAACCATTCGTTTTATCGATCCTTGTTCCCGAAAATAATTCAAGACATTGATGTAAGTATCACTATGCATATTAACATTTAAGATATACAAGCCACTAAGGCAAATCAATTACTTAATCTATTTCTTGTAAATGATCCCATTCCTTCAAAACTCAAATTTTCGTAAATCAGGGATATTTGAAATACATACCTTCTATCTAGTTTGACTAATCAAATCAATTGACTTAATTTTACCTTAGCAAGATTGAATCATAAATTCATCAAACTTGGACATATTATATTTGCTATACATAAATAATTTTGTAGTTTTGAAGCTAAACATAATATATATAGATTTTAAATAAGTGTAAAATGATAACCTTGACACGGTAATCAAACTGGTGACCTTTGGCTTTTGTTGTGAATGAGCCTTTCTGATTTGTTTTGTTTCCAAGATCACTAGTCATTATTTGTTGTATTGAGTCTAATTGTGGTAGCTAGTGAATGTTTCAGCAAGTCATATATATATCTACGGTCAGATCCACAACGACTCAAGTGGCTGAATTGCGTTCATTATTCGTTATTTAATTTTATGTCCCACAAACTGATAATAATATTCACAAGATCAGTTTTCATTCTCGTATAACTATCATGTGTTAGTTTGGGATACATATGCATTAATAAACAGGTAGTTTAATCTAAGTTATAAGTTAATTGTAAATCTACTCAAATATTATAATATTATAAATTATTAACTGCATTTATAGAATTGGAGCAGCTGTGAGTAGAGTGTTCATAACAAACCATATGTTATTAGGAAGAGTCATCCAATACCTTAGCTCAGTCAGTAGCGTGTCTGCCTACTGAGGTAAGGGTCTCGAGTTTGATTCCCGTCATGGCCGAAAAATGTATTATTTGTGACATGTGGGTTTACCCTTATACAGTTATAAATTAATGGCAGGGGATTGGATGTTGTGCCTGTCATAGACTTAAGTTAGATTATAAGGCTTATGAAGCTACGACAGGCCTAGTAAGCCGGTTATGGAAAATACATGGTTTGAATAAAAAAACTGACCCAGGCCACAGGCTGGAAACAGTAATGGATGTAAAATAAAAATTGTTAGGAATAATGGCAAATTAACCCACCCCAGGTACATACATAGTATGACCAGAAGGAATCTAGGGGAGAACATCCGTGTGGTGAGCATCCCAGTTTTTATTAGTCAGGTGTTTAGGATGTAAACAAGTGTTTCTAGTTCTCTGACAAATACTGTTTGTTGCCCACAGAGTATAGAGAACAACTGGCGGATGGGTCGCCACGTGCTTCAACGTATCAACTGCCGGTCAGAGAATTCCAAGGGGGTGTACTGTTTGCAATATGATGATCAGAAGATTGTTTCAGGTCTGAGAGATAACACCATCAAGATCTGGGACAGAAACACTCTGCAATGCACTAAGGTAGTGGTGCATGCACCAGTCTCACCTCTAGACATAGTGTTTTCTGTGACCCTTTTTTGCCTGAAACCTTAGCAAGGTTACGAGCTTATCAGAGAGATATAAGGATATCAAATATAACTCAGCAAGACCTTGAAACTTATCATTGTTAAATTGCCAGTTAAAGGTCTGTGTTAAAACTGTATAAATGTGTCGCCCCCTCATTCCCCAAGTTCGTGTCAGGATGACTTTTGGGAGTTGTAAGTTTAAGAATTGGTACAAGGAGTTTGGAATTTAGAACTGGTTAGGTTAGACTAGTAGATACCTTGTTTATTGTCTGTATTAAGTCATTTACTTGGATAAACAGGTCTTATTGAAAGTTAAGGTAGGTATGGTCTTTGATAATCTTAGTGTTTAAGTCTGAAAAGTCCTGAGCTACTTGCGGTTTCCCCAAGAGTCCTAGGTCCAGAGCACTGCCATTTTGGGTTCTAACTCCCCACTTCAGTTTACCGATCAATCAGGACGAAACTCCATGCTTCTCAAGTGGGGGGGGGGCTATAATGTCTGAATAGCAGTTCTGACACGGGTCTAGCTGCAGTCACTGTTTATTGTTCGCTAAGTGGATTCATTCCCCTTGAGCCTTTAAATACTCAGGCTACAGTCAGCTCACACCACACTCAAGCTTTCAGCATGCAAGGGGAGACAAATAACAATAAGTTGAGGCCATTACACTATGTTTATTAAAATTATTAGATTGTTTATTAAAATATTTAACTTTTGTTTAAGTTTGGCTGTAACTTTGCATACTTCTTGGCTCATATATGAATTAATTTACACTAAAATGTGTTTATATTATTATGAACAATAGATATTAATATAGTTATTTTTCTATATTTTAAATCCAGACCATTTAACAATTTTCTAAGTACATTAGTTTAACTTTGCACAATTAAATTAATATGACCTTAGTCTTAAGTAATTTGTTTTATTATTTAGCATCACATCTTACTACCTGTTTGGGTTATACGCTTATGTACTATTTACGGTATTGGTTTTAGGGGTGGCAAAGGTTATATTTATAGGAAGTGTACCTTCATTTGTGCGAAGGGAGAGTGGAAAACAATTTTAGGAAAACCACCCACGATACACCCGACTGAGATTCGAACCTCCATCTCCCCGTCATCAGAAGTCTAGTCTACTGCGAGAATAGCACTTTGGACCATGCAGCCACCGAAGTATGTAAATCACATATAACTAAATTATGGCTCACTTTTCACTTGCGTAAAAAAACCTTTTTAAATCATAGTCTGTCTAACTAGAGAATTAAAATACACAATTTTTTTCCTCTAATTTCCTTGTTCTCCAACAAGGTCTGTGTGAATAAAAATACTGTAACGAGATTAGTGTTTAACAGCGGGACCGACGCGCTCTCATTTTTTACCCTGGCTGCGTTCCCTGTTCTCTCTTTCTCCCTCCTTGTCTAGCATGTATGCAGCGACCTTCTCACTTGGCTGGGGGATTAGAGGGGACAGGGGGGAGGACGGGGCACACGTCTGGAAGGGTCTGGGTCCTTTTAATTTTGGCCTAGTATTCTAGAAGTGGAGGATTCCAGACCCTTAGCTGGGACCACCCCTATATATACACGGTCAACGATAGCCAGGTGTTTGCGAGTGGGTCGGCAAGTCCGGTGTTCGTTTATCGCGGGTCATCCCTGTGTGTCATGTGTGGGGACATGTGGAGGCTTGTGTGGACTACACGGGTGATGTAGACATTTATTGTTATTGTGGACCACTTTTTTAATTAACAGTTTTGTGACGGTTTTTAATATCTTAATAGTTATTATTTATTTCATAGTTTTTAATTTGTTTAGTTAGTTTAATTTTATGTTAAAAAACTTAAATATGCTGTGGCAACTATTTGAAAAAGTGGGGGTGGAAGTACAATATAAAAAAGGGTTTTAGACCTCTTTTATAAAAAAAAATAGCATATGCTCAACTTTTTGCATAAATTATTAATAATTTATCGTAATTATTTCAAAACTAGCAAAAATATCTCTAAGAAAAACCTCTTTTCTCTAAATGAGGTGATTGTATTATATTCCAAATACAATACAATTTACCTCATAACAAAAAGAGGTTTTCGTTTTAGAGATATATTATATATGCACGTACAATGTCCTTTTCCTGTGTTTGTCCTTTATGTTTTTTCTTTTATATGTTAATATTTAAGTGCCCTATCAATCTTTATAAATTTCATTTTCTCCCCACTCCCCTGTTGCAGAAAGTTGTTGTAAGGCAAAAATGTATTTGAACAATCCAGTAGTCTATAACTAGTGTTTAAACATGATATTGTTTTGTCACCTCTTAAATCTACCCTCTCATTCTTTCACTCTTTCTCTTGTCTGTTCCTCACAAAGTGTTGGCCTTGAAATTTACCTTCTAGCATTATCTCGCCCACTCATTCTCTGTTTCACTTGTATTGGTGTGGGAAGTCCATTTTTTTAAATCGAAGCCAATTCGAATCAGAAATATGAAATATTTTCAAGGTCACATTCAAGTTCGACTATTTTTTGTTAACTGTATTTTGCTTGGAAAAAAATATTATGATTATTTAAATAAATTTAAACACTAAAAATCAGTTAGAAAATATTTTATTGCACATTATTGTTTGTAAAATTTCATTTTAATCTGATTAATCAACCCATTACCATAAAATGCAAATCAATTACGCCAGGTTACTTCATATTAGGGGTGTGCCAAGCTTTGAAACAAATTCTGGCTTCGAAGCTTTGTCAGTAAAAACATTTGACAGCTAAAATAATTGACTTATGTTAAATTATAGCCATTCAGAGCTTTTTTGTAGATTACAAATTAATATTTATTATAAAAAAAATCTGAAGAAATTGAATTGCATGTTGTGATAATAACCTAATTTGTCAGAGTAGTATGAAATATAACAAACATTTCTACATTAAAACATTTTCAAAGTAATTTTAGTGCATAAAGTAATTTAAATAACCACAATATAATATTTTTTCAAGCATAAAACAACTAAAAGAAAATATTTGAACTTCGATTCGGCTTCGAGAATATTTCATATTCGATTCCAGTTCGCTTCGAAATGAAAAAGTGGACTTCGCACTCCTCTATTTCATATTAATATTATTTTTAAAAAGTATTTATATAATAATACAGTGTAGAATTGCTGTACAGGAATGTAAAATAAGGGATAGTGTGAGTGATTTAGGGCCTAACCTAACTTTCCTATCAGGTTGGTTTCCTTCACTATCACTTACTTTACATCACTATACAGTGTTACTACACTGTAGCCATTTTTTTCTTTCTTTCAAAGCGAAGTCGAAACTGATATTTGATTCGAAGCCAAGTAGAAGTTTTGTCTCTTTACATACCTTTACTCACTTGCAAGCTGCTATGTATGAATCACCACAAAGTTTCAAAGATTTGTTTCTCCCTAACCATTAACCCCTTTCCTCATTCTCCTTTTCACCTGACCTTGCCCCTTCCCTGTTACCAAGTGTTGGTATATAACACAACAGAGATGGAGAACCTGTGACCCTTTGAGGTGTTCGGTGTGGCCTTTTTGTATATCTTGTCAATTACTATGCCTCTTCATTGTTTATAAATTATACATTCTTAAACTCAAATTGTATTCCTACAATATAATAAACTTAAGTGTTTTGACTTTTGAGATGTTTAGTTTGTAGAACTCCATTCCTGAGTGATTTTCTATTGGATTTTATAATCCTTATTACATGTTGTTTTATATAAGCATGCTCGTACATGAAGGTTGCGGCCATATAAGGAAACTGTAAAGTGGCATGTGGCCTTCCATTGTCTAAAGGTTCCTCAGCCCTGGAATAGAACAAAGGACAAATACAGCTGTCTGCTACTCGGCTTAAAACTGATAACCTGACTTCTTGCCTACACAGTTAATAAGATCATGAAAAATAATCAACCCATAATTAATCAATTGTGCAATAATGAGTTGAAACTCACCCAAGCCGGTTGAAAATATTTTACAACCGTTTAAATGGTTTCATAGTAAATATTCTATCTTTTGATTTGGGCTTTTTTATTTCATGGTTACTTCTCCTTTTTTATTTCCACGTTATATATCTATGCTGAAATACCTTTACAAAGTAAGTGTAGTGCTATCATGACTGTTCCTTTACGGGTGCGTGCGTTTCAATGGATACAGGTGCTGACAGGCCACACAGGCTCTGTGCTCTGTCTTCAATATGATGACAAGGTAATCATCAGCGGCTCCAGCGACTCAACGGTTCGAGTCTGGGATGTGGTGTCTGGCGAGATGGTCAACACCCTTATACACCACTGTGAGGCAGTCTTGCACCTGCGCTTCAACAACGGGATGATGGTCACCTGCTCCAAGGTTGGTACAGTTAGAATGTATGTTTCCCCCTGTCCTTTGATTTGATATACATACTATACCTCAGTTTTAGCTTCTGTGGTGCTGACTGACAGCTCACAGCTGACTTCTGACGGCTTTGAAAAGCTACCAGACCAAATTATGTATCCCTACGTCAAACCAAATGATCTGCAAAAAACATGTCTTTAGCAGTTGTCACTTCTGACAATCAAAATTTAGGTATATACCTAACTGTTGACTGTCAGAAGTCAGTTGTGAACTGTCAGTCAGCACCAAAGAAGCCATGGGGCTACTGTAGCTCAAGGGAGAGATAAGGAAAGCCCTTATACGCAAGATATTTTTATAAGTATGAAGTCGGTGACCTGGTGGTCTAGGAGTAAGGTGTCAGACTTCTGTGCTGAGGGTCCGGGGTTCAAACCTCGGTCCCGGCACAGATTTATCTGATTGCCACACCCTTCCTTCACCTCTGACAAGATGTGTATTAATCACAACTTGTGAATGTGAGGAATGCCAGGCCTCCACCGTGGTTCGGATCCCACGTTAAACTGTAGGTCCTCCATTTCATTTCACAATCACCCTACCATTACACATTAGCGTAAGTGCGTATAATCCGAACGGGTAGTAAGACGCGGTGCTAATAATAATAATAATATAAGTATGAAAAAGAAAATCATTCCCTCTATCTTTTGATTTTTGTGGGAAAACAAATCGACAGTTGGTTGGCTTTTTCTGTAATATTGCTTGAATTTGTTAAGTTTTTATTTGCATAATTTAATAATTTTGGTTACAGGTTAAATATTGGCTGTTGACAACCTACCATGTAATAAGTTTAAATTACTTTTATCAACTTTATTAAAATATTTAATATTTAGTCAGATTTTCAAATATTTTTCACCATGAAAATAATTTTGAGCTCTATACAGTGACAGCATGGTATAATGTAAATGTGTACACAATTAAAATGATCTGCTTCCAATGGTAATGATGGTTTCTATATTTTTTTATTATATTTTACTTGATCTAACGTGTCACGCTTATGCTGGACTGGATTATTAATGACAGGGAAATAAGGCTTTAAATCACAGTTCAGTGTACGGAGGGTGTTTTTTTTAAACTAAAGGGGATTACACTATCCATACAAATACAGATATATTTATTCTAAATTTCTGCCTTCATCACTCTTAATCTACTAGTGTAATTAATGCATGCATACAACCCAAACCAGTACTAAGACACGATGAAAAAAATTACTATTAAATATGTAATTTAAGTATTAAATGTTAATATTGCAGGATCGATCTATTGCGGTTTGGGACATGACATCCCAAACAGAGATCACTCTGCGGAGAGTGTTGGTTGGCCACAGAGCAGCCGTCAATGTGGTTGACTTTGATGAGAAATACATTGTGTCGGCCTCGGGTGACCGTACCATTAAGGTGTGGAACACATCTACGTGTGAATTTGTTCGAACTCTCAACGGGCACAAGCGTGGCATTGCCTGCCTCCAGTATCGGGACAGGCTGGTCGTCAGTGGCAGCTCGGACAATACCATCAGGTTAGAGGAACAGTCGACCCTTTTAAATTGTGTTTATTGCTGTAATGATCCAAAAACAGCCTTTATAAAACTGTAGTGTTGTCAATAATTGCACTCATGGATAATATGTAACAAATTTAGTATTTACTTTTGAGGATTTCTGATAGTTATATAAATATATATCAAAATAGTTTATATTTGCCTTGCCATAACAGAGAATACTACCAACTACTTAACTTTAACAACATTGACACTCTTAACTGTAAAAATTAAAACTTTAAGCCATAATGCCTGACTGAATGAAATAGTCAAACTCTCTATGGCTGTTACAACTACTTTTCACACATGTTTTTAGAGACTTTGTTTTGCAGATTGTTGGTAACTACTGTTAATCACTTGTGACAAGGACTAACTATATTTCTTTATCAAGTTTCACAAACTAAACTCATTGCAGATTATGATTAAAAAAGCATCTCTCAGCCAATGAAAAAACACAGTTATAACACAAAAATTAAAATCTTAGTAATAATATACATAAATACTATGAACACTAGGAAAGATATTTAAACAAAGAATAAATGGCGCCAAACGGCTATTTTAAACTAAATGTTGAAAAGAGGATGAAAGGGAGAGGCTTACACACTTGCCAGAAATATATATTTGGAATATATAAATATAAAATATATATTACGAACTACCTCAAAAAGTGAAATGAGGTTTTCCTTAAAAAGATACACTTACCAGAAAGTAAATGTGTAGTCCTTGCCCTTCTATCATATTTTAAATTTGACATTAATAGGTATTTGTTTAGTTTATAAAAACAATTATTACTAGGGCTTGCCTTGTAAAATTTTCTTGGTAAATAAATTTCTGGAATTTATATAAAAAACAATATTAAGGCAAGGTATGCGAGCTTAGGTTTTTTCATTCGAGTCAAACTCGAGTCAAGTATTTCTAAAAGTTCTCGAGTTTGAGTATATTCATAATTTTAAAATGTTAAAAAGTACATTAAAACACTTGTTCTTAAAATATGGATGACACTCATTTTTATAAATAGTATATACTTTTGAAAAAAAAAAGCTAAATAATGGAAATATCGGTTTTTAAATTAGTAATAATACTCATAAAATACAATTTTAAAAACAAGAACACCCAAATAAAAATCTAATAAGAAACAAATAATTAAAATGGTTTCAACACTCTATCTTTAAGGACATTGAAAGCCAGGTTTCTACCGTGGTTCGGATTCCATGTTAAAACTGTAGCTCCTCCATTTCATCTCACAATCACCCTACCATTACACATCAGCGTAAGTGAGTATAACCCTAACAGGTAGTAAGACTCGGTGCTAATAATAGTAATAATAATAATAATAATAATAATAATTTAAGAACATTAAAATTACACTAACAATTATAAAACAAAGTTAGTAAAATGGATAATTGCATGATAGCTAGGAAATGTGTAGCAAGACAGTGTAGAAACACTGAACAATGATGTAAAATAAGTGATAGTGAAGGAAGCCAACCTGAAAGGAGAGTTAGGTTAGAACTATAATCCATTCACGGTAGGAATTACTCTCTGAAAGGTCTTTTTTCCTACCAATATCCTACTATATAATAGCTTTCTGGTAGGGAAGAAGATCTTTCAGAAAACAATTCCTACGGTGAACAGAATATAGATAGGAACAAACACACTTCTCTCTTCATTTCTTATTACACTTTTACACTTCCCACTTCTTCAAAACTTCCACAGTTGCACATTAGTTTGAATTTTCGGGAATATTACTTTTTTTTATTAATGTCTCTTCATATGAAAAATAAATATTTCCAAAAATTATAAACAATGTGCAACTGTGGAAGTTTGAAGAAGTGGGAAGTGTAAAAGTGTATAAAGAAAATAGAGAAGTGTGTTTGTTTATATCTAGGCCTAACCTAACTATCCTTTCAGGTTGGCTGTTTCTACACTGCCTTGATAAAAGTTTAATGAAATCGACTTTTTAATAGGCTAATATTTCCTCAAAATATGCTTTAGTAACTTAATTTACCTTATAAAAAAACGTAAGAATCATAAACAATTAGAAATTTGAAATGTTTCATATTTAGTTTATTATTCCTTAGTGTAATCGTGCATGATCACGTCTTCTGTTCCATTTCTATTCCTCTATGCCCAGTTGCACATGCACGTTGTACGGGCTCTTGTTAAACATTATTTTATTGAGAAATTTACTTAAATTCAATTTTTAATGCTTATAAAAGTTTATGCTGATACTTTAAAATAAAAAATATTACTAAAATAATACTTCTAGCAAACAATATGAAATAGTAAATGCTTTTTTAGTACCAATGTGGTAAGTTAAAATATGTATTGCAATAAATAAGATCAACATTGATTTTAAACAGGTTAGCCAACATAATTTTAGAACTAAATAGTATCCAAACAAGAACTAGTTTTATAGCTAAACCTATTAATTATTATGAGTTTTAAATATTTTAAGTTTGAAAACATTTAATCTAATAATATATTATTAATATAACATTTTTAATTTAACATAAATTATTATATTAGAAAGGGCTGAGGTAAAAATAGTAAAAAGAATCATTAAATTATTTAGTAATCATCTTAGCTAAAAAAAAATTTCATTGCTTTATCATGTCAATATAAGTAAACAACTTCAATCAAGTATAATTCAAAATGGACGACAATATTGTATAAAATTACCGGTTGCAAGTGGTTTTAAAGCTCTGTTATGTTATGAATGTGAGAATTGAAATTAACTTTTAACATTTTGTTAAGTAATCAAATGATTTATAAGTGGAAATGCTGATATTATCTCAATTAAATAGACTATGCTTACTGTTTCATTTTAAAAATAGATTATCAAGTACATCAAGTGGAAGCTCGAAAATGACGAGCCTACAAAACTTTCTATCTCGATCTCAAGCCTAAGCGATGAGCTCGGCTCGAAGATCGGAATATGAGTACTCGCAGAGCCTTACTATGTAACTAATTGTTGTTTACCTTAAAAGGTAGAAAACTAACCTCGTATGGTTCTAGTATAGTGCAGCTTAGAAGATATGGCAGTGTATTCTGTCAAGGTAAGACTGCTATTGCTACGTTTCTGGGTAAATGGAGTGTACCCTTATAGCCAGGAAATGACAAACTCACAGGTAAATTATGAAAATATGAAATCACTAAGATCACTTTTATTAGTGCTGAAGAAGGAGTCTCAAGTCTTATGTATTTGCTTTGTGATTACTTATATTTTAATTTGCTTTATTGAAGTTTGGGGTGCGACTAATTCTATCCACTCAATAAAGAACACTTTTAAGATGAACCTTGAAAAACAAGAAAACACACAATTCCTTTTAAATGTTCCAATATGTTTTGTTTTGCTTAGACAAAATAAAAATTACAGTATATAATTATAATCTGTGTTATTAATTATCATGAACATAAACAAAATAAAAATGTCGCCACACGGCTACATTTACTAAACATTGGAAGGAGGATAGAAGGGCAAGGCCTCCACACTTACCAGAAAAGTGAATGCCTCAAAGTTCACAGTTAAAACACTACACAACTAGGAGTGGTCGGGCACCGGAAATTTTGGGCAATAATCTCGGAATGTCGGGCGAGTATTTTTTATTCCCGTATTTTGATCTGGCAGTTCAAGAACTTGGTAAATATATAATATAGGGCTGGGCCGATGCCGATTATTAATCCGATTATCGCATAACCGGCGATTCCGATGATCGGTGTTTGAATCTCCGATTATTTATGCCAATTATTCAAAATGTGTTAAGTCCTTAAAAAATAATATTTTACCTCTGCTCTCTCGTATGTGATCTTTGAATAATTAGCTTGTTCTTAGCGACTTAGGTTTGAAATAAACAGTACATCCAACATTCCAAACAAAATATATCGAAATAAATATATTTACCATAGGTCTTTTTCCAATTTATGCACGTTATTAGAAATAAAGATACTCACAAGTAACAAATCTAATAATCATAAAATAAAATATTAGCAGATTGGTGTTGTGTTATTTCGATTTGTTAAAGATGCCCAAAAAATGAAACATCGGACGTAATAATCTCGCACATGCGCACATTTAAAAAAAAATGGAAACAGTTTTTTTTTTAATGCAAGTACAAAACTTTCCACTGGCAGGGAATTTGTTTCGCTCATGTTTCAATATGAATTTAATTAATATATATTAATATTTAAATTTTACATTTTCTTTAATGTTTAAAAGTAAATTAAAATAAGTTTTAAAGTATTTCTTCATATTGAAGTAGAGATGGGCAAAATCGTTCTTTTAAATGGATTATTCATTGTATCTTGTTCAGTTCAATGATCAATTCATTTTGACCCGTTAACCTTTGAATTCGATTTTATAAGGGTAGTTTTTATTTAAATGAGGTTAAAACAATGTTAATTTCATTAAGATTATTTAAATTGTTAGTAAAAAGAACGGATTACTGTTTAAAAATGGTGATGCTTTTTTATTATACTTTTTTTTAAGAAACCACTTATTTCTATACGATATTAATATTTAGTAGTTAAAATATGATGGAATGCTTTGTAGAATCACAATAACCTATGTTATGATATATCTAAATCACAATTCACAAAAATTTTACGATTTTTAAAAATTGTTTAATATTGAAGCCATATTTTAATAGACATTGGATGTAAAAATTCCTATTTCATCTAAAAACAAAATAAATGTAGGCCTATTCTCCTTGTGTGCAAAAATATGTGTGCCTTGATTAATTTTTATCATTAAAATTAAATTTAAATTTTCTGATTAGGATTTGTCTTTGTCTAATGAAAGGGTCAGTAGGCCTATTTAATCATAAATGTGAAATCATATTTTAATTATCTAACATGTACCGGTATATTTGCTATTCATTAATGTGATTGGTTTTTGTTTAGTGACAGGTTCACTTGTCCTAACAATAACAATATAAAATAATAATAAAACAACCTTTACATTTTAAAAGTTTCTATTTAAATGTTATTAAAACAAAACTATATTGGACATTATAAAACTAGTAAAAGTAACTTTTTTTGCTTTAAGGGTCATTTTACTTTATACATTTATTAAAATTGAAAACAAAAATAATTGGCATCGGTGACCGGCATGATCGGCATCGGACTAATCGGCAAAATAGCTGATCGGCCCAGCTATAATATAATACCATTTTAGCACTTGCTTAAAACTTTGACAAATGTATAAAAATGAGGTGGCCCAATGGCTAAATAATCTTATAGTAAAGTAAATTGATAGAACTAAAGAAAAAGGAAAAATAAACTACTAAGAGTAAATTTGATGAATAATAATAATAATATTTAGCACCGCGTCTTACTACCCGTTCGGGTTATACGCTTAAGTACTAATTACACTAATGGATTAAGAATTGGGAGGGTTGAATTTAGAGGAAGTGAACCCGCATTTGCGTGGACGGAGAGTGGAAAACCATTTAGGAAAAACCACTCCCAGTTCACCCGACCGAGATTCGAACCTCGATCTCCCCGTCCTCGGCGGTCGAGCTCAACACGACAAGCGCGTTAGCTAACTACACCACCGAGGCGGGTAAATTTGATGAAGAAAGCCCACCTAGGGAAAGAGGAAAAATGTGGGAAGAATACAATGCACAAAGGTGACATCTTCTTCCTTTCTTCTGTCTTCTATAGTAGAAGTAGTAACACACACATTTTAACACAAATAGAGTAATATTTTGGCATTGTTGCCTTTATCAAATACAAAGAAGAGAGTACAAATAACACAAACACTGGATTACTCCATTTTGGCACAATGTGTTTCTAACAGTACTTTTTTCAATTCAAAATGGAGTAATCCATTGTTTGTGTTATTTGTACTCTCTCTCTCTACTTTGTGTTTGATAAAGACAACATAGGTAGGGTTTGGCTGATAGCTTAAAATGTTTGTTTATGCCAGGTAAAAGACCAAAGTGTTTCTCCTAATTATTTTAATCAGTCTTAATGAACAGACATTTAACCTTACCTTAACTGAATCAATTCAATTAATACTAAATTGTTACAGATTGTGGGATATAGAATGTGGAGCATGTCTGCGTGTACTGGAAGGTCATGAAGAGCTGGTCAGGTGTATACGTTTTGACGGAAAAAGAATAGTCAGTGGCGCCTATGACGGGTGAGTTCAAAGTCACAAGTTGTTCTTACTACAGGTTTTTCATATTATTAGTATGCAATATTAGTATAGTCTCTGTTAATCAGGAGTGTGCGAGGACTCAAAACTTCAACTTGGATTCGGAAAAATTATAAATTTCAATTTTTCATATGAAAGAATCTTGGCTTCTACAAATACCAATTTTTGCCAATGTAACTATTGGATGTTGAAAAAACCTAATATACATATGAATACTAAGCCCCAATCTCAGCTATTATATACTTTGTGTTTACAAATTATCATTCATATAAAAATCTGATGTAATTGAATGTTGTGATCATAACTATTGAACAGATTAGAATGAAATATTGCTAACACAATTGTGCAATAAAACATTTAATATAGTTGATTCAACTTCGCTACGAATGGAAAAGTGGATTTAGCACACACCTATTTTTAGGGGTGTGTGAAGTCCACTTTTTCAATTTAAAGCGAACTAGAATCCAATAAACAAAATATTCTCGAAACCAAATCAAAGTTCGAATATTTTCTTTTAGTTGTTTTATGTTGGAAGAAATATTATGTTGTGGTTATATATATTACTTAATGCACCGACATTTCTTGGAAAATGTTTTGTTGTACAATTGTTTGTAATATTGCGTGTTACTCTGACAAATCAAGTTATTATCACGACATGCAATTCAATTTCTTCAGATTTACTCCATATAAATATTAATTTGTAATGTACAAAACGGCTCAGAATGTCTATATTTGAACACAAATGGAGTTTTTTTAGATGCCAATATTGTTATTAGCAAAGCTTTGAAGCCAGAATTAGTTTCGAAATGAAGTTGAAGCTGATGTTTGTATCGAAGCCAAGTCAATATTTCGAAGCTTCGCACACCCCTACCTATTTTTAATGGTTCTATGCACAACCAACATACTACAAAGTTTAATTTTTGTGTTAGACTCATACATAAACCATACACATAATTTTATTCAAGAATATATTTAGTGACAAGAATAATGACAGTACAAATTTAGATTTTAACTAAGTTTAATAAATTAGTCAAAGTTTTTTTAGTTATACAAAAGTAAATATTGAGGGATTTAGTTTACTTTGAAATAAGATCTTAAAAAATTGAATCAAACTAACCAAACTTGAAATTTGAGTACTCAAATGTTTTTATGTTAAAAAAAATTGAGTTCAATAAATAACTTCTAATTTTAACTTGAGATAAAATTTTCGACTACTTGCGCAATCTTAGTGAATATTAAGGTTATACTTTTACATAAAAAAGAAAATACCTACACTAATAAATCACATAAGCAGAGTTGCTCAAAACTAGTATGACAACTCTGACTGGTATACTAAAAGCGCTGAAAGTGCTTTACAATACAAAATGAACCCTAATCGTCACATTTTATTTAAATTTATTTGCTAAAAAAAGTTTTTAATTTACAAATCACAAAAAATAGTAAATTCTCTTTTTATTCAATACTAACATTTTGAATTTTGATATTTTGGTAGCTAGTTATTAGGGGTGTACTAAGCTTCAAAAAAATTGCCCTAGCTTTGAATAGTCATCAGCTTTGATTTTGTTTCGAAAAAGAAATGCGATCTTGACTTTTATGAAGATTCACCAATAAAATTATTCACAGTTAAAATACACACGTTTTCAATTTTTGTCAAACTTAGCCTACAAAGAGATCCACTATGCTGTAGCTTATAAGATGGGTCCTAACATTTTGTAAACTATGCTTGGTCTCTAAAATTATAATAATATACACAATATAATTACTTCTACAATACAAAGATTTTTAATTTATCATTTGAACCTCGATTCTGCTTCAGAAATATTTTCACATACAAGTTGAAACTCTTTAGCCTGGAACCCTTGGGACCTGACAAGTGTAAAATTATTGACCAGAATGTAAAAAGATACTAACTCTGAAACACAATTTTTAAATAGAAGCAAACAAACCTTAAAATATGAATAATGATATTTTCAACCCATTTTTTTACATGAAAGAAATTTTGATAAGACATCTAATGAGTACCATCCCCAAGAAAAATACCATACAGTTATTTAAAAAATCATAAAAACTTTTGAAGTTAGCGTGGTTTTACAGTAGATTTCTTCATTTTTATTGAATTTATTTTCCATTCATTTTTCTTTTTTTCCCATGTGTCAGAATCATATTCATCAGAAGTAGATGACATTTTCATATTTAAAATGTTTATTTATATCTCTTGATAATTTTGTTGATTCTAGTTTTATTTTAATAACATAACCTTTAGTTTAGTTTCTCAAAATAATCACGAAAATAGCTGTAATAGCAATTTAACCAAGCTACCCAAATAATATTTCCTTCAAATGCTGAAATAACAGTGTAGCCAATACATCCAAAATTATCTACTCTTCTGAAGAAGGGCCTTTGCTTATACAAGTGTTGTAGCCAGAGAGCAGTTTAGCCATAGTGTACTTTTAAAAAAAGGCCTGATAAAGACCACGCTAATTCCAAGCAATGTTTGAAACCATACTAAATCCAGGAATATAGCATAGTTTTGCAAGTGGACGTATTTTGGGCTCTATTTTTCTACATGTAAATATTGGATTTAGCGTGATTTTGCCGAATGAAAACATGCCTAGCATGCTAATAATACAAAAACTGCAGCTATCTCAATTTCACCAATTTTGGATTCACCATGGTTTTGCATGCATGTCCTCAATTACAGATTTTTACCTACTAATAACCCCTATTTAAACATTTTCCTAAACCTTAGGCTTCCAAGATCACTCTAAATTCTTATTGCTCTGTCAGCTAAAGATGTGTTGAATCCACTATTTTACGAATCTGAATCTTAATTTTACCTATGAATCCTGAATCTTGATTTTTAATTCAAACCTTGGAAAAAATTATGGACTTAAAAAAAATAGAATAGTGAAAAATATAAATATTTGGAAAAAGGCATGAAAAATATAAAAGGGGCCAATACAATATGGCTTTGACTGTGAACAGAACACCGTTCAAACTTTACATTGCTGTCACTGGAAACAGAGTTAATAACTGCCTTAAAGAAAATCAATCGTTCCTGCATTTCACACTCTTCCCTAATGAGTTTTGATAGAATGAAACTTAGGTTGGGGGACTGGTCGGTAACGATTGATTTTCTTCTAGGGGCAGCCATTAACTCTTTGTCCAATGACGGCAATGTGAAGTGTGAACTGTGTTCTTCTTTTCATTGTAAAAGCCATATTGTGTTTATTCACTTTTATTATCATCATCATCATCATTTGACATTTCCGCCTCTGTGGGTCGTCTGGTACATCTTCCATTTCTGTCGATCTTTCCAAACTTCTACCTCGGCCACACGTCTCCAGTCCTCTCCTTTAGCTTCCATGTCCTTCTGTGCGTAGTCAATCCATCTGGTCCGTGGTCTTCCAATAGATCTTCTACCCTTCTCTTTGTTCTGTAAGACTTTCTTAGGCATTCTGTCCTCCACTCTCGTCACATGACCTAACCACAGCAACCTTTTTCTCTTCGGTGTCTCTTCTAATGATATGGCTTTAAAACCATCCCTAACTATAAAATTCCTTATCCTGTTTTCTATCCACCTTTCCTTACCTCCCTTCCAAATATGTGTTACTAAAAAATAATTATTTTGAAACTATTATTTAGTGGCCACTTATAAGAATATAGGAGTGTGAAGCTAATGAGTTTTAATTCATTTTATACACTAAATTATCTCTTGTTGCCATAGATGGTATTTAGGTAGTGTACTCTACCATAGGGCTTTTGTTGATAAAGTGTATGATAAATCCCTACATTTAACTAATACTTAATCCATTGTAGTTGCTATCTTATTGGTTTACTTTGTGCTTTATTTATTTCCTGGTATGTTTGTTATAGTAAAATTAAGGTGTGGGATCTGATAGCAGCCCTCGATCCAAGAGCACCTGCTAGCACGCTTTGTCTGCGAACTTTAGTGGTAAGCCTGTTGCTACTACCTCTTATACTTGTTGAACTTTATAACTACTGGAAAGGGTCCCTTCAGATCTGTGAAACCTTAAGAATATTTTAGATTCGAATATTTAAAATAATGTTAGGCTTGAGATTTTTTTTAAATAATTAAAAAATTCTAAATTGTAGATTAGATTTATTATCTTAGAACTTGCTACTCACAGCCTCTATGGTCTAGCAGTCATAGTTCCTGCTACAGATTCAGTGAAGTTAATAAATTTTAATAATTTTTTTTTATTATTAATTAATAAAGCATGAAGGGCTTAGCTTTTATGTTTAATTATAATTGTTGTTGGTGTTTAATATGTTATAGGCCTTAAATTAGTCAATAAGGTTGAGGATGTTATAATTTATTATTAATAATATATAATTTTTATTAGTTTAATTTTATATTTAAATTAATTTTTTTAAATCATATAATTTAGAATAATGACTTAATAAATATAATATGAGTGTATATATTAACATTATATGGTAAGTTTAGTAAAGGAACTAGGCTAAAACATTAATTTTTATAATTTTTTTCCACCTATTTAACAAAAACATGTTTTCTTGATTTAATTATATGAAGTCGTACCTGCCCACTGATGTATTTTAATGGCCGTTGTATTTTGACCGTGCAAAGGATGCATGATAAATTGTCTATTAAATGTGGAGGATCCACAGCACTTCGAGTTTCTTTGAAGTATCGAGTCTGGAACGGGGTCAACTTGGCCTCGTAAGGACAAATGAGAAGCTACCTGAATAAAAAAGTAGTGGCTACGGTGTGATTTAGCCAAACTAACAACTAAAAACCAGACCATTATTTTTCCATTTAATGTAAACAGAATCAAAATCAAAGAAAATGGATTAAAATTAATAATTGTCTAATGGCTTGTAGATATAGGAAACATTGTAGAAGTAATGGAAGTGATAGGAAAGGAAGCAACCTGAAAGGGTAGTAGGATTAGGTCTTGATTGTATCAAATAAACTTCTATCTTCATTTCTTCTTGCACTCTTCACATTTCCTTTTTCACTATAAGAAAGACATAATAAAACTCACACAAAATCTTTTGAATCTATATATTTGAAAATGTTTACACTTTACACTAGAAATGGGTTGAATACACTCTCTTAAGAATCTGGATCTTGGAAAAAAAAGAACATAAGAGGAAATACAAATATAATAAAATTATATAAAATACAAATAGTAAATAAATGAAAACATTCTTTCTCATAATCCATCCATTATAACATTCATACATTCAGTTAAGTGTTAAATTTCTGGTCTGGGGCCTGGTTGTTAAGTTCATCCTATAATCATAATTGGTTCTGAACCACCGACAAGTAGTACTAGAGTTCTAAAACAAATTTCACTTTAAAAATTGAAGAAGAAAAAATTAAAACTATTTAAGTCTTGAATTTGAAATTTTTTCGAATCCTCAAATATTTTTAAGAATCCCTGGCTTAAACTTAAGAGTCTTGTTGAATACATTTACAAAGTTCTGGTACTTAAGTGAAACGTTAAAAAAATGTTCACAATTAAAAACTACCCGATTATAAATATCTGCAAGCTCAAGTCTTAGTTCTCAATTCCAGAGAGTGAAATTTCAGGTAATAAATCTTAACAGCATTAATCAGGATTGGGTAGTACCAACAAATTGTTGATGCGCCTGATGATCTTTAAGATGTCTGTTTTTCGCAAATGTATTGTAGTTATAGGCCGGTCTCTTGGTCTGATTTTAGGCCAATACCGTAGGCATTTTTCCCAAAGAGGAATTGTTCCTATGGTCTCTATGGTCAGATTTAATTGGGCTTAAGGTGGGAATATATGTAATCTGAGCAAAGGGCAGTATTTTTGCACTTTTTATAGCAAAACTTTTTTTGATCAAGATAAATAAAATATCGCTCCACTAGAAACTTATAGTTTAAGTTTCTTCACATGGTGATATCAGCATTTGTTGAATATCATTCATTGAGCATAGCAGTATAGATGAGAAACTTTTTAAATGAAGAGAAAAAGTTGTCATTAAATTCCAGGACACCTTAATATATATTCAACAACTCTTAAGGTCAGCATGCAAAGTCTTTATTTTTACTGGAGCTATATTTGATTTATCTTGGCCCAAAAAAAATGTTTTGCAATAAAAACTACAAAAACACTGCCCTTGATTTCTATTCCATACATCCCGACCTCAAAAGTCAGTTATATATCCGCTACCGCCAGTAGAAAACCAGGAATGTTTATCTGACACCCTGGTGGCAACGAGGAGAAAAAATATAACTGCATTACTAAATATATATAAATAAATAAAATATTTTTAATTTTAGGTTGGATGCATGGAAATAGATTGCAATTTTTAATGTTAAGGAATCATAAAATGTAGATTAAAAATTTAAAATAAGATTATCTCTAATATAAATTGATCTTTCACTTTACTCCATTCTTAATATTTCCATCCATCCCTCTTCATCTCTTCTGTCATTGCAACCTACTGTTCCACATTTCTCAGTTTTTTCTGCAAATTCTATCTCTCATTGTGATTTGGTTTCCAGGAACACACGGGACGGGTTTTCCGGTTGCAGTTCGACGAGTTCCAGATTGTCAGCTCCTCCCATGACGACACCATCCTTATCTGGGACTTCCTGAACTGCAGTCCCCCGGATTCTTCGCAACCCCCGCCGCTGGCCGCCGCGACGCCGCGCTCTCCTACACGCACGTACACTTACATTTCAAAGTAATTATGTGTGCACACAGTGATGGCTCCCACCCTCCACCCCCCCAAAGCATATGCAGGGCACTCACATGCACACTACCACCATTGGGCATGCAAGGGCTTCATGAAATGCTTGTTTGAAGAACTTGGAAAACAATTAAGATATTGCATGAAATCTGGCATTGTAGGTTCCACACAACAGTTAAAAGTAATAGATAGGAACTTCACTTCACCTGCCTACCCTACCTTGAGTAAAAAGTGGTGTATTGAGACCCTTATTTAATGTAAATAAAATTTTTGGATCTTGACTTTAGAAAAGTTGTGTTTAGGTTTGAAAAGCCATTAAAAACACTTTTCAGCAAAAATTGATAGCAAATTAACTCCCAACTTGATGGTTTGGTACTTTGAATAGAGAAACTACCGCTAAAATTATTATTATTAATCTTTAAATATTGGCCTTTGGTCACAATAAGACTTATAATATACAGTTCAAACACACACTTTACTTTTTTTACCAATGTTATTGGTTGAGGAAATTAAATTTCATTGACAAGTAACGTTTATTAGTTATAGGAATATTACGAAGGAAATAGTTTCTTCCTGGTAAAAAAGGCAAAAAAACAATTATATTTGTGTGACTAAAAATAATTAAAATATTTTGATATAATTTAATAGGTTTGCAAAGTCCACTAACTCAAATCGAATATATAAAATATTCTCAAGTACGAATTGAAGTTTGGATATATATTTTAGTTGTTTTATGTTTGAAAAAATATTTTTGTTTATATACCTTTATGCACTTAAAATTACTTGAAAAATGTATTATTGCTCAAGTTTTGAAATATTAAATTTTATTCACAAAAATCAAGTTATCACAACTTACAATTCAATTAATTTCAAATTTTTTCTATAAAAGTATTACCGTATTGGCCCGAGTATAAGATGGCCTCAAATATAAGACGACCTCCCTATATTTCCCTTGGCCGAGTAAAAAACAAAAGACCTCAAATGTAAGACGACCCTTAACCTATTTTCTCCATTTTCACATTTATCTGTTTTTGCGTTTTTCTACGCTATCAGGCACCATTGGAAAAGATAAAAATATACTGTAATTAAAACCGCACTAAACTATACTATATTTAAGTTCCTGTAACTAATTCACACAAAAAACAAACAAATACATTAAGATAATCAGCAGGCAGCTGACGTAACGCACCATGGAGAAAATAAACACTATTACTAAACACTGATTCGTGCAACTAGTCGCTACACAGCAGTACCATCATGTTACTGAGCGCTTACTAAGCGCTCACCAAGCGCTCACCAAGATCAGTTCTTAGAGCACGTTCAAACATAATATCAGAATACCACACTGCTGCTGTACTTCCATGACCAAAATGAAAAATAACTTTGATGTAATGTTTATGTTTACATTTTTACGCGTGAAATACCACAATAAAATAAAGTTTGTGAGTTAGTATTCGTGTGGAAACATGTTGTCATGCATGATTTACTAACTTTAATAAATTATATATGCAGCTTTTCACAAAAATTAAATTTGAAATTGATAACACAAGAAACTATGCCATGACGATAATTTACATGTGAAATAACTTAATAAAATAAATTTTTATAGTTTCTTACGTGTGTAAAAACATGCTTTGTACTAGATTTATTAATTTTAGTTAGAAATATGCAATACAAACGGCTTTACACAAAAAGTAAGTTGAAATTAATATGATAAGATGCTAGGCTGCAAATATAAGACGACCCCCTATTTTTTGCTTTCGATTTTTAATAAAAACTATCGTCTTATATTCGGGCCAATACGGTAATTTGTAATGTACATAACAGTTCAGAATGCATTAATTGAACATAAATTAAGTATTTTACCTGTGAATATATTTTTGGCGAAGCTTTGTAATTGTCGAAGCCGGGAATTTTTCCCAAGCAAATTTGAGGCTACTAATTGCTTTGAAGCTAAGTCAGAGTGCCACACACACATATTATTATTCATTCTCATTAAAATTGACAAAATTGTCAACTTTACACCAAAAAATACCCAGATATTCAATTTTGTCCAAATATTCAATATTGTTTTATTTTGTGTATGTTTAATAGATTAAAAAAAAATTCTGCCATGAACTTTAAATTAAATATGTTTTGATATTTATTCTAATGTGCTAAGTAAAATTTTGTAAAAAAAAAACAAGTTTCATAAAATTTCAGTGTCTCTAGTAATGTAGACTCTAAGCTCGTAAGCTCGGTATAAACCTGGATAGTTCAGCAGCAGAACATTATAACACTCATACATTAAGTTAAGTGTTAAATAACTTGTCTAGGCTCTGGTTGTTACGTTCACCCTATAGTTATAATTGGTTCTGAACCACCAATAACCAGTATTAGAGCTATAAAACAAATTACACTTTAGAAATTGTATATTTATGAATTTGAGTCTCAAATTTCGAGTATTTGAGGGCCCCATACCTAATATGAACAAACAAACAAACAAGGGAAGCCATGTAATATTACATCCAAGAGAACGGGTAATTTGATAATTATCAACTAAAATGTTTAACATTGAGTTGGCCCAATGGTTAAATAATTCTATAATAATAAAAATTGATAAAAAAACAACTAATAACTGTAAATTATATTAAGAAAGCCCACCTAAAGAAAGAGGAAAAATGTGGGAAGAATTCATTGCACAAAACTAACTTTTTTCTATCTTTTTTTTTAAATGTGTGATTATTTCTACTATAGAAGATAGAGAAAAAAAAAGATGTTATTTGTGCATTGGATTCTTCCCACATTTTCCCTCTTTCTATAGGTGGGCTTTCTTAATTTAATTTAATTTAAATTTTTCATTTTTTATTATTATTTCTATCAATTTATATTATTATGAAATAGCTATCAACTAAGCATTAGTTCAATTTGTTTTGCCAATAGAGGTGTTGCTTTCCCCTGGTGGTGCATGTGGGTGTTGGGTGCCATAGGCAAGTCTTGGCTGAATGCATGTAACTATGTTCCCACCACTCTTTATCTCTACAACCAAGGTCTTAGGGAGACCACTTTCACTTTCTCTTCTTCTTATCTTCCTAGTGACATCTTGACGATGGAGCTCGCCCGTTCCACTAAGGTCAGAGACTATGAAGCTCATTCGAATAACAACAGGGTCTTCCCTGCATAATTATACAAAGCAGAGAGTCAACTGTTGTAATTCTTATGAGTTTCATAGACTCGGCTCTAAACCAATTTCCCCATAGAACTGAAAATGGGAGTTGAGTCGAATCCAAATCGTGGGAAAAAATCATGAACCTCAGAGGAAATAGAAATATAATGGAGTAGTAGAAAATAGAAATAATAACGAAAGGCTAAAAAATATTATTATAATCCATTAACTATAACATTCTTACATTCTTTTAAGTGTTAAATTAATGGTCTCTTAACCACCAATAAGAAGTATTAGAACTCTAAATAAATTTTAATAAAAAAAGTGAAAGAAAAAAATGTTTTTTTAAGGTTCTCTCTTACCTGATATTTTCATAAATCCTTGAATCTCGAATATCCTTATTCCGTTTCTGATTAAAGGTGACAAATTATTTTTCACTTGCCAAACATGTTTACCAAATTACATTAAAACAATTTAGACAAATGTGATACTGTATTTAGAAATATAAAGTCTCAACCATGGTCAAGATTGTTTCGGTGCTACAATTTAGATGATAACCAACCACAGCCTCCTGTGAAATTAGTCCAACACCAATTAAAAAACATACAATACAAGTGATTCAGAACTCTTTCAAGTGTGGTCATAGCTTCTAATAACGCACTATGTGCATGTAAAATATTTAGGAGTGTGCAAATAGCATTTCATTCTAATCAAATGGGAAAATTTCAAACAAATACAAAAAAATATAACATATGATTTTTCATTTTATATATATATATATGTATGTATATGTATATTGTATATATATGATGTAATTACCGATTGGTATAACTATTTTGAAAAAGATCGGTATAATTATTTTGAAAAAGACTTAATTGTTTTCAAAGTACAGCAAATACAAAAAAAAACTTAGCTTGTATTTAAAATAACTTGTTGCACAAAATCCCAGGGGATTGAAAAAAATAACCTCTAGAAATTAAATTTAAAGATAACTAGTTTCCACCTTAATTGTCGAGTTGACAAAACTTAATAATAACTTAGCTTCTTTTTTATAAAGTTTGTTAAAGTTTTCATTTATTAATGCTTTTTTTATACATAACAATGCTCATAAAATATTAAATATATTTTTAAATTAAATTTAAAGAAACATCTTGTTTTGAGTGTATATTAAATTTCATTGTAATTTTAATACACACCAAAAATATTTTGGGAGATATCAATATCTCACAAGGTTGAGGTTAGGTTGGCGAAGATCAAAAATAAACATAACTCTGTATCATCACATTCTGAAACCCAAAATCTGGACTTAAGTCAGTTTCACCACCCAAGGTGCTCAAATCCCTCAACCAAGAAATATGGAATCCTTCATAGAGATATAGAAGAAACACATATCCTCCCAGCACACTTACTGATAATTTTTAACCATTTGAATCTCACAATAATAAAATACAATAATATATATAAAACTGAGGAATAAACTGATGAAATGCTAAGAACATTGTGAATGGAGCAGAAACTTATATTCTTTGGAAGATGGAAAATAAATACGTGGAGAGCTTTGAAATGTGGTGATGATGATGAATACTTG
Source organism: Timema bartmani (assembly GCA_902151455.1). Taxonomy (NCBI): domain Eukaryota; kingdom Metazoa; phylum Arthropoda; class Insecta; order Phasmatodea; family Timematidae; genus Timema; species Timema bartmani. Next base: position 135,756 of record CABFWB010001182.1, read on the forward strand.
AGATGATCAGGTTGACAGACAAATGAAGAATTGCTAAGAAGAGTGAGTAAGAAGAGAACAATTTTGGATGTGATTTTTGGATACAAAGCAAACAGGATTGGACACATCCTTAGGTGGAACTGTCTTCTGCACGACGTCATAGAAGGAAAGGTTGAGGGAAAGAGGAGCTTTGAAAGGAGGACGACTCAAATATCGGATGACTTGAAGGAAAGAAAAAAATACTGGGAGCGGAAAAAGGAGGCAGAGGAAAGGGCACATTGGTGGTCTAAGCTCACTGATAAAAGGGATGGACCTGTTGTAAAATAGAACACATAATAATTATATAAAACTAGTGCTTGGTTTTTTTATCCCTATTTATTCCAAGGGCTGCCTTCTATACAATGGAATCCTAAATGAAAAACAAAAATGGCTTTAGAGAGGCAACCTTGCGGTCCAACCAATATCAACAGTTTGAGCTCTGAATCTGAAGAACTTGTAGTGAAAGCTTGTTTTAAAAAAAGTGTTTTTAAGTGTCTTATCTAAACACTTACTGCACCTGTGTCACAAGGATAAGTGTGCTGGCCTTCCTTCCTAATTTAAACCATTATCTAGCTAAGTGCTTTATTCCAAAATTTAACCTTTTAAGGAGGCTAATAATACCTTGTAGGGAGGCTGACTAATACATCTTGATCTAATCACTTGCTTCAGAAAGGTCAGCAAATTAGGCAAAATGAGTTTGCACCGAAAACCTCTTATATTATGCACTCATTTGTCGATACATTTTTTGACAAAGGAATTAACTCAGTCACACTGCCCATAATGTGTAAAGCTGAATACTTCAAGACTAGTTTTTTAATTAGGGAAAGGTCCTTAGTCGATTACTTAGGCTCTAAAACTTTGTATCATGCACATTAAAAAGTGGCAAAATTGGAAACTTTGTGTTAAGTGGGGAATCTAAATAGTTTTGGTTAAACACATAAAAGTGGGAGCGAATTATATACAATTCTGGTTGTGCACACCAAGGGTGGGCACCAGTTATCAAAATCACCAAAAAACTTTTCTTAACCTTGTCATTTTTCAAAATGTGTTTGGAAAATAACCCAAAGTATTTTAAAAATCAAGGGGTATAATTTTCCCAATGTCACTTGAAGGATGTCCTTACTCAACAGTAAAACAGTCTCTCACACATCTTTTGAATGACCTGGAGCGTATGTTGAGGGTATGGGGACAACATTTCATTGATTTGAACTCCGTAGAAGCCCCCAGCAAGTGCCCATAAAGAACTTAATACATAAGTAATTCACTTATACTTAGAAGTGAGGATTGTTTTATGCGGTGTCGGTATTTGCTTGTATCTGTGTCTGTTTATTGCGTTAAACATCATGTTGTAGACACAGGCATATATGTGCTCAATATGTCATGTTTACAGAGACACAGGACTATGAATGCTCCATATGTGTGGGGCTATCATTGGGTATTAGGTAATTTTATCGGGGAAGTCCATCACTGCTGTGGTTTGCTATCTGCTTGTTTGCATGCAACTTTGCCAAGCTAACATGTTTTGTATCACCTATACATGGTATCCTTGATGTAATATACCTCAATATATTATATTTATCATTTAGATTATAAAATTAATAACTGTTTATTGCTTAGAAATATACGAAAACTGTGTGGAAACACTGTACAGTGATGTAATGTAAGTAACAGGAAAGGAATCCAACATGAACAGAAAGTTTGTTATTTCATTTCTTCATACACACTTCACATTCCAATATTCTTATCACTTTAATGGTTACACATTATTTGTCATCTTAAGAAATACTATTTTTATCTTTATAATAAAGTTACAGTAACCAGGTAGATGAATTAGAACCAGAGCCAATAACTGAAAATAAGTTATTTTTAAGGAACCGGAATCGATATGTATTTTTAGTTTAGTAAAGATTCATATCAGTTCTTACAATTTCTAACTTTTTATGATAAATAATTCATAATAGCATTTTATGCCCTTCTTTCAGAAACTTAATTTTATTTTGAAAATAGAATTTTCCCTTTTTTTGAAATTTTTGTGTGTTTAGGATATATTTATTTTCTAATGGGTCTGTAGAAGTATCAATGAACACCCAGCATTAAACACTAATGTGTTCAGATTCTTGAGAAATGATTGTCACATATTTTTACATCCTGTAGGGTTTCCTAATTTTAATCTTTAAGCTAAGAGCTTAGGAAGATGTATTTAACTTTGTGTGATAGCAAACATATCTATGAAAAGAAAGTACTAAGAAATAAGAACTTGCCCAGCTAAACAAGCAGTCTAAGCTAAATTTCAAGAAATGTATTAAAAGCGTTATTCATAAAAGTTAAACAATCAATTTAAGTATTTTTTTTTTAGCACCGTGTCTTACTAATTCTGGTTATACTCTTATCTACTAATCATCCTAATGGTTTTAGGTATCATGAAGGTAATATTTAGAGGTGTATCCACAATTGCAAGGAAGGAGAGTGGAAAACAATTTTAGGAAACCCACCCTCATTACACCTGACCGAAATTCGAACCTCAATCGTCATTAGCAGTTTAGTCTACTGCAAGAATAGCACCTTAGACCATTCGGCCACTGAAAAGGGTAAGTTGTTTTTGGGTGGACAGTTTGTTTGGAGGGCAAAGTGGGGAGGGGGTGTTAATTTTTAAATCTTAAACTTTTCACTTATCCTTCAAATAGCAATTAAAGTTCAAAGGTTGTGTTCATCAGAAGTGTTTTTATAATTTTAATAAGAATTGAATCTTTTAATAATTTGATAGAGGGGGCGAAATAAACATTACCCAATGCCTAATTTATTTTGATGACAGAAAGTCACACACAAGGATATTATTAGGACGGCTCTTAAGATAAATTACCTAGAACGCTTATATAATTATCCTAACCCTGTAAGCTCATTTCTTATTTTGGTGTGTCTGTAAATTAAGGGCTTCAAGAAAGTAGTAACATTTTAAATAAAAAATGTTTGAATTGAAATTTAGAATATTACCATAACATTATTTTAATAGCCTGTTACCCACTTAGTTGGTCTCATGGTCTAACGCTCTACTTTTGCAGTAGACCAGACCACCAATTATGGAGAGATAAAGGTTAAAATCTCGGTCAGGTGTAAAGAGGGGGATTTTTCCAAAATGGTTTTCCACCCTCTCTTCATGCAAGTGTGGATACACTTCCTCTAAATATAACCTTCCTAATCCCTAAAACTATTTGCATAATTAGTACATAAGCATATTGCCCGAACAAATAATAAGACGCGGTACTAAAAAAATCCTGTCAATGAATCCTAAAATAATGTTTTTATACATAAAAATAATTGACAGATAGATTATATAGCTGAGTTAAATATTTTAAACAAATAAACTAAAATCATATTGGCCTGTTAGGTTACGTATTTCCTTTTATTTCAGACATGGTAAGTAGCTCGTTTGGCTGCCTAAAACCAGCGTTAGAAAATTTAATTATTTTTTTTTCAATTGAAAATACACATAGAATAAACTTATTTTATATATTTATTTGAAAACCGTGAAATTATGTTCAGAAATTATTTTAAAAACCTCAATGACATCAGCCCGCAATCGAGCCATACCAACTGAACGGCCGCCATTTGTTGGCACAGCTAGTTTTGAAAAACATTGTAAAAATTTGTCATCTGTCGAGCACAATGAACCAATCCTCCAGCCATTAATCTCATATTTCTAGACCCGAGCCACTATGTTTTCATTAAAGTAGCTCCTCATCTTCCTTTACGAGGCTGAGTTAACCCCATTCCAGACCGACTGCCTCACAGAAAATCTGAAAGGGCCGGGGATAAAACTCGGAACCTCTGGATCTGTAACAAGGAACCATTAGACCACAGTGGTGATCTTTTTATTATTCCTTATAGTTCCGGAAAGAAAAAATAAAAGAAAATCACCTCTTGTTCAAATGGCACCCTGAATTATAAATAAATTGTGCAACTATCAAGTTCCTAAATTATCAGTATTTTTTTATATAAATACAGTAACTCGAATTTTGTATTATATTATGATATTTTGTTATACCTACAAATATTTCAATGGTATCAAAACTATTAAATATATATTTTTAAGAATCAATAAGAACAAAATGTTTTATTTTTCTAGAACTGGAACCTTTAAAATTCTGTTTAGAGAGTTTGAACAGGAACCAGAACTGATGATTATTTCGGTTCGACTCCATGACTAAAAAAACACAAAACAACACAGAAAAAAATTTGGCGCTACATATTTGAAAAAGTTCAATCAATTTAAAAAAATTTCAAATAGCTATAATTTCTTATTCTAAAAAAGTGTCCTTTTTAACAGTTTTAAATGATGTATAACTATGAAAGTGATAAGAATATTTAAGTGTGAGGAATGTCTGAAAAGAGGAATTTCTTTTTTATTCCGGCCTAACCTAATTCCTTTAAGGTTGGCTTTTGTCATTATTACTTACAGTACATTATTGTACAGTGTTTCCACACAGTTTTAATTAATTTATCATGTAGTTGTATAGCATTTAAATTTAAATTTATTTTTTCAACTATGACCATTTATGAATCCTAATTCAAATATATGTTGTATAGTAACACCTAGACATGGATTTGATTCTAATCAATCCTACACCATCATTCATACCTTAAACTGCTACCATCAATCTATGGGCCTCTCGGTTCATATTTTATCTTTTATTATTTAAGGACGTATCTTTTTGGATGTGTAAATTACACTGAAGCTAATTCTTGCAATGAGCTATAGCTGTGATGTATTAACTAATGTTGTAAGTAAATTAATTTATATAATACTTGTAAATTGAGTGTAAATCATGTTATGTTGGTTAACCTGTGATACATACAAATAAAGCGCACTCATTGGCTACCTTCCCCACCTCACACAATTGCCTAAAAACCTGTTAGCTTTTGTCATATTTGCCACACCCTAGTCCACTTCGTCCGCCGTCCAAAATGCAGCAGTGTGTTTGTGTGTTCTTAATTCAGCCTGCGTTGTTTAAATTTCTCCTCATTCATAGCAGAAGCAGAGTAACATTAAGAGTCAACATGTTACAAGAAACCATAATTTAATATGTTTTTAATTTCTTATAATATTTAAATCCAACATTGTTGTCTTGAATTCGCCAATTAAAAAAAAATATATATATATATAAACTATCTAGAATCGCTGAGAAATCAATCAAGTTTTGAAGATATATTAATCCACAAAAGTGCTTTGCTTCTTGGCCTTCCCTTACAAAAAGTCCCACATCTCGTGATTAGGCATTGGTTTGCATCAGCACCATTTATTGGTTATATAAAACTGAACAAGTTTAGCGGGTCACAAGGAGGTCAGGGTTCAAATTCTGGCTGTGTATAGTAAAAGTTTTCTTTTCTTAAATGGTTTTCCACTCCCTCACGTAAATGTGGGGATATTTCCTCTTAAATGTATACCTTCTTTATCTCTACCACATTAGTGTTATAATTAGGGCTGTGTGAATTGCTGATTATGGCACAATCGGCTAAGGTTGTTCTGATTAGTATTTTAATCCCATTATTTTCACTAAGCTTTTGAATCTTTTGAAACTTAAAGGCATAAAGTTAATAATGACTCACCTATTTTAAGCTGAGTTTTTATAGGAAAGGAGGAAGGTTTTTTTACTGATAAGGATGAAAGAATGTTTGAAAGAAAAGTCTATGGTGACTCTAAATGCTGTGCTGGCACTGTGCTTTCTTAATAGTTTGTGACCAAGTCTATTCCTTTATGGCAATACACATTAACTTGGATGCTTTCCCGATGAGAGTGTAGGAAAAATAAATCTGCCTGCCTCAGATTCACTCTCCTAATATCTCTTTAGGGGGCCTCCATGCAGGCGGCCCCTGGGCAACGTACTTCCTGGCCTGCCCATAGTTGAGCGAGTTGTCCACTAAATCTTTTTAGAGTCATCTGTGAGGTGGTGGGGGAAGGGAGTTCCCCACTCACTATATACTAAGAGGTTAGTAGTGTGTACCCGATCTCAGCCGAGGATAGCTGATCAGGACACCACCATGAGGTCCCCGCTGGGCAACTTCGTGTTAATGTTTCGGGAAACCAAAGTTATACCTAAGGCTGAGCTTCTGACCTTCTTCGTAACACTGGTGTCAGTACAGAGGGGCCAACTACTCGCGCCAAGGGCCAAGAAAAGGCGGCGGTGCTACCCAGTGATGACCGGATCGCCAACCAGCAGGGTTTGGCGGTCCTGAAATGCTCACTGCGTGTGCTTACACATATGTCTCCACTCAGAGGGTATGTCTGTGATATGGGCTGGAAATGCCCTGGGACAGGATTATTGTTTACCACCATGGATGTCAGACATTATGCTGAATATGGCACACAGTGGTTTGCCTGTACAGAGTCTAAGCATGGCGGATATTTAGCGGATCGACATCCCAGTCCGGCGAGGGTTACATAGTCTGTGGTGACTCATACTTTGTACTTGGAAGTAAGACAAAGACTGAGAGATATTTCTTGAGAGTGGTCAAGAACAGTGTGAACAACAGAAAATAGGTAAAAGAATGAAAGTGTGGATTTAAAGGTTAAAAGTGCCGAAAATTCTTCAACACTAGTGCATTACTAATGAACTGCTAAAATAATTAGTAGCTTTAACTATCTCTTTTATGAATATTAAGACAAATAAATTTAATTACTTTGAAAAGATTTATTTTTTCATTTATTACAATAATTTGTTTTAGGTATACTATTTGAAATATAAATAAGAACTAGCTTCTCTTCATGCAAAAGATGAAAACAAACAGAATCTTAGCCTTTAAATAATCTTATACTAGTTTTGATAGAATGATTATAAATTATTTCTAATAATAAAAGGAAGTGCTTGTCTCTGTGTGTGTTTGTTTTGTACGATGCCTAGCCAAATCTACAGCACGCAGAGATCTGAAATTTTTAACATAGGTGGCTGGGGTTAAGGTATCGTATTTATAACATGATATCATGCCACGTGATGGAAGCCATTTGTAATGATCGTACCTATTAAGTTTATTCTATGTGAGGATTGTACATGAAGACCAGTACAAAACACGTCTGTTTTATTTGCCGATACCCGAGGAAGAAAAAATACAAAACTGATCGTAAATAATGAGTTTATTCAATATGCCGACTCTGCATGAACACCAGTACAAAACACTTCTGTTTTATTTGCCTTACCACGAGGAAAAAACAACACATCACCCGGCTGTGTGTCTTCCCTATAGTTTTGTACTCTCAAACACAGGTCACTACTTGATTTCTTTCCATCTACCAATGGGGTTATTTTATCTAAGCGCAAAAACTAAAAATAGGCATGGCTTAATTATGCACGGGCTCTTAGATACTGTGTAATATAACCCGGAAATAAACCATGCTTGGAACACATGCAGCTAAAATAAATAAAAATAGAAACATGTCTGTCGGTTAAAAAAGATGAATGTAATTTAAAAGAACTGAAAAGAAGAAAAATGAAAATATTTACTTTAAAATATGATTTTAAATATAAATAAGGACGTAAAAATCAATGTCATTACAACAGAAGGGGGTCCGAATGCACCTCGAAGCCGAATTTTTAATTTTTTTATTAGATTTATTTAGAATTACGTTTCAGAGATAACTGATAAAAATATGCCGCATCCTCCTCGATGTGTACGGGATGGGATCGGCAAGGAGAAAACAGAGAAAGACAACACGTTTCAGAGATGACGTTTCATTTTGAATCTGTAGATGCTCACAGGCAATGCCGTGCGGGATTGCTAGTTATTAATAACCAAAGAGGTCCAACACACTTATCTATCTTGTACTTCTTCGTCTTTTTCATATAGTCGCCACAGCATATTTAATCTTTTTATCATGGTTATTCCTTTATGTTTGTTAATATTTCTACTAAGAATTTGATTGAATTTACAAATAATTGTTTGTATTATAAATGTATTTGGGTCGCTTTGCATACTACCTTTCTAGTATTGAAAAGATAATAAACCAAGTGATCAGCATCGGGCCAATCCTTTTATATATAAATCATCTTATTTTACGATTAGACATAATTTGAACAAAACCATTTTCAATTATATTTATGTTAACATTAAATACCTGGGAATATGAAGTTAACATGCCTAGCCTGTTTGTAGCCAATAACAAGTCCTTCTCTTCAGCTATTGACTATTTTGTTAGCCCTGAGGTCATCCCAGATATCTTTAACGACACTTAGCTTATACTTTTTTCAAGGGGTTCTTTTATATTTGGGTCAACCAACAATTCGTCATCAGCCATTAATGGCACAATCAGTTGAGCAAATACTGCTCTGGTGGCTGCATTGACTAAGGCGCTACTCTCGCAATAGACTAGACTGCAGATGATGGGGAGATAAGGGTTCAATCCTGTTGGGGTATATTGAGGGTGTTTTTCCTTAAGAAATGTTCCACTCTACACACGAATTTGGCTACTCTTCTTCTAAATTCAACCTTCCTCATCCTTAACCCGTTAGCATAATTAGTACTTAAGCTTATAACTCTAATGGGTAGTAAGACGCGCTGCTTAAAAAATTTGAGCAAATGATCAGCCGATTTTTTTCATGCCAATTATTTGAATTTTACTTTATCAATGAAAAGCAGATGATGAATAGTGGAGAAACTTTGTTAGGCTGGTAGTGGCTGTCAGCTTTGTGCTTTATACTGTTGCTAAGCAGGGAGAGAGAGTAGACAGGGGTAGGTTACTGCTTAAGACAGGCATTGGTGGCTCGTGTTTGTTGACTAACTGATTTTTATAATCTTTTAAAATTAAAGTTTTTACACCGAGTATGTGCCCTAAAATATCAAATTTCATAAATATTAAATGCGTAAGCCACAGTTTAAAAACATAGTACTTTATTTCTATAGCATTTTCTAAGCTCTACCAAACTGATTTTAATTGTAGTTTTTTTAGTAAAGGCATTTAATTTGAGGGTTACCATATACAATTCTAAACAACAAAGCCACAATTTTTTGTTTAATATAAGTTACTCTGTGAATATATTAAGACAGGGTTTCTAGTGTCATAAAAAGGGGGCCAAGGTCTCCAGATAACTATAAAGGTTGGAAAAATTGAAATTCCCAAAGAGGGCTGGGAAATTGCGAAGGCTAAAAATTTTATAAACAGAAAAATAACTTCTTCTTGTAATAGAGAATTTAAATTGTGTGTGTGTGTGTGAGTGTGTGTGCGGGCGCGTGTGTGTGTACATACACACAAAAAGTCTAATAATACAAAAACTAAAGATTACCTTAAAGGTAGTCTGTTAGCATTGATATTAAATAACTAAAAATCGAATGTAATTAGCAATTACCATGGAATGACAAAATAACTTCAATTAAATACACTTGCTGACAGTGCTCGATAAACTATGATGATCTTTGGAAAAACATGAAACTCAGTTTTCAATAGGCTTCTGCAGCAGAATCTATTATCTATTTAATTTCATTTGTTGAACTCTTATGCTCTTTTTTGTGATATGTTTTAGTTTCCATGACTATTACTTTCTTTTGCTTATCTTATAATAGTGCTTAGCCAAATATTGTGTTGCCGATGGATTGTGTTTGTTTTTACACTCAGTTTTTGGGTTGGATTTTGCTACGTTTCAAAGATTTAATTTTTTGATTGCCTTAATTGGTTTAGGATCGTAGTAGTTAGCTTAGTATTTTAAAAGAAAGAACTAGGTTTTGATGCGGCTCATTAGTACAAACTGCGGGTATACTATATGTTTACAGTTGTGCTATCCAAGGCCTTAGACTTGAATTTTACTTGGTCACCATTGATAAGTGGGTTGAAATTTGAATTACAGCGGTGTGTGAGATCCATCACTAGTTTTTCCATCCACCCTCCTCAGTAATGACAATGTATTTTTTTAAATCTCCCTTTTATATCTAACTTTTAAATTAAGCCCATAAAACTTTTGTATTAAATATATTGGTTTAAATAACGTTAATTTGCAATATTTAATTTTTAGCTTCCCCCCCTCCCCAATAAAAAGAAATATCAACAAGATTAACATGATTCTAATGTCCTCAAACCAATAAAGTTTGATCTTAATTGACCATATTGGTTTTAATATATTGGAATGAAAAACATATTTATATTATTGCTTATATTTATTTTGGTCACTTTTTTAGTACATAGATAATATAGTCACTTTTCTCACTTTTTGTTGTTCTAAAGTGCTCTCAATCCTGGTAGCAAATACTATTCCCATCTATTTGAGCTTTTGTAGGCAGAGCTAATGCTGAATGGTTAATCAACTCATAGCATACAGCAGGCACGTCCAACCTTTCCTTTACTGAGGCTCTTATGAGTTCTTGGGGGAATTGGCTGGGACCTAATACCCAAATATAATAAAAACATGAATTAATAAGTATTTATTTTTAACAAATATATACATACATTAATTACACTATAATATGAAAACTTCATTGAAATTAGCGAGCATATACGTCAGCTCCAAGATCCTAATGAGTAATCGGGCCCCACAGAACCAACTCTATAAACCGGGGGTTGGACATTCTTGGTGTACAGTATTGCCACTTCATTCTATTCAACTTCTTGGCTGTTTGTAAACTTCATTTTGTTGGGAAAAGGTGACTTTTAACCAAGTATTTGGGGAAAAGTTGAAAGTGCGATGAGAACGAGAAGAGTTTTGTCTTCATTAAATTGGGATTGAAGGGGATGTGAGTACAAGTCTGTATTTTTGCAGCTTTTTTTTATATCAAAAAACTTTTCGACACAAATAAGTAAAATAGTGCTTCATTTAATAGTTGCTTTGACTAGTTTAATTTTCTTCACATAGTGATGAGCATCTTGTAATTTGGCCAATACTTTTAAATATCGTTTAAAAAATGTATGTACATATTCTGCGATGCTCATGAAAAATATCCAAGAACTTTTAAGCACAGTGTGACCAGATGCCTTTGGTGCAAAGGAGGGCTCCCAAATTGTAGGACATTCAATGAAAATGTAGGATGTTATAAAATAAAAGTTTAATAACATGTACTTTTACAAATGCACTTCATGTGTTTTATTGAAAACCATATTACATATTTTATTGTATGTTAAAGCATATGTTTCTAATGAGCTTATCTTTTTTTTAAATTCCCTCTTGGTTTACCATATACTACTATATAACGCTGAACAAGTCAAACGCTTAAAACTATAGATACCTAACCAACAAAAACCTTTGCTGAATCTGCTCTCAAACAGTTTCTCTCATTTGTCCATTGTGCAGAAATTAAGAAAAATAAATGGTATTGTGCACCACATAGATTTTCTCTCTTTTTAATCTTAAAATATAAACATGAAATATTTGTAAGATGAAATAATATACATTGTTACATAAACACTACCAAAGGGCATAACAATCAATTTCATATTTCAGAGGACTCCATAAACATTATTTATATTTGCTTATAGCTCAGAAACTATTGGTTTTATAAAAATACATTTCAAACTAAAATGCTTTTATTTTTAATGATACTACAACTTTACAAAGGTATGTTATCCTATCTCAAATTGATGCCGAGATATCAAAATTGGAAATTCCCACTTCCCTAATGTGCTCTTAAAGTCATTTTCATGGCAAAACAACAGTTTCCATTTTGTTTATAATGCTAAACAGCGCCCAAATACAAAAATTAATAACGATCATTAGGCTTAGAGCGAATTTTGGGAAAAATTATTTTTCTATATTCACCCTTCAGTAAACTACCCTTAATTTTAGGGTTGGACATTTAATTTTAAAAAGTCCTCAGGGGAACCTTCTGAAAACTCCAGATATCAAGTTTTAGCTCGATCGGTAAAATGGTTTTGACTCAATTTCGAGATCATGAAACATCGACAGTTATCAAAATCTGGAGTTTGATTTGCTTAACAATCACAATACTTCTCTCTTTGAGGGGTCGAGATAAAGTAAAAACCTTCCAACATTGGAATTGTGTCCTGGCAATGTAAAAAAATAAAATATTCTGCCTTTTTCAGTAGCTTTGAATGACATTCATAATGTTTGCTATTCTCAAAATACTTTACCCACTTATGATACTTTGAGAGCAAATAACACCAAAAAAAAGTAACAAATTTATTTATTTTGGAATATTGGAAAATTTCTCCCGGGCACCAAATAGAGGGTTTAAATGTAGGACATGTCCGGTAAAAGGAGAACGTCTAGCCACCCTAATTAAGAATATCTACTGAAGCAATATTTGATTTATTTTGACCTGAATGTTTTTTAGCTATAAAAAATTATATTATTGGTTTTTACACACATTCCTTTATATCTGACCTTAATGATTTTATACTTTTAACTTATCTTGAAATGTTGGTCTTAAGTCACCTTATGGTTGTTAACAAGTCACATATGTCTCTAACCTTTATTTTTTATTTTTTTTTACAGCTTTTGAGTGACTATCCTTCCATAATAATGCTTCATTGTGATAACTGGTAAGCTGAAAATTATTTATTCAATTATATAGACATTATAAGTCGATTGACCTAATTAATATCTAAAACATGCAACCGACCTTTTAAGCCAATGGCCAAATTTGGTAAAACTGGGAGGTAGGAAATTTACATATTAGCATAATTTGATTTATTTTTTTAATTCTTTAGATGTTTGAGGACATAATTGCAAAATATAAATAAAGGCTAACTTCAATTTATTAAACATTAAAACTTTCATTTTAGCTTTTAATTGTTATTACAAAATAGGTATTGTGTATATGTTTTTATATTCTGTATATGTTTTTAAGGTCCTTTAGATTTAGGATATTTTTAAAGTGTGTCCTATTTATATTATTTAATACTATATTATATTAATTGAAAAATGACACCTGGATACAGGAAAAGATCCCGGGACCTTTGGCTTAGTACGCCAATGCTCTATCCACTGAGCTATCCAGGAGTTGTCCCGTGTCCAGGGTCATTCTTCACTCTTTATTTTAAGGCATTATGTATGTTTTATTGTTATCATGTCTGTATGTAAATGAATTTGAGTATCTTATAACTGGGAATATGATGAGTAGTCACATGTTTAGGATTACAAAATTATATAAAATCGGCAAATAAAAGCAACCCTGTATTTATTGTTGTTAGTTTTGTTGTGTTATCATTAAAAAAATTAATTGCAGCAAAAATTATTCTTATTTGTTTGCTACCATTTCTTTAGTTTAATGGGTTTTTTAATCAAAAAAAACCAATGTATTCTTTATTTATCCTCCAAGGTAGCATAGATTGTTTACACTATGGTGCAGCCTGTATGATAGAGCCACAGTGGAGCATGGCAAGGCAAGATTGTCTTATTTTCATGGGGAACAGTGTGTGTATATAGGCTTTGATTTATAGAACTAGTACTGTAGACCCTTTTCATCCTCCTGGACAAAGGCAGGCATACAAAGTTATAAAACATGGGGAAAATAAATGCAGAGTAAGCAGATAGGACACTCAAAAGTATATATTATTATATAATATATACGCTCATGTTTCCACAGAACCCACTCGGCATTATTGCGCTACAAAAAAAAAAGGATTAAAGAATATTACGAGGAAGGTGAGAATATTTAGTTAAATAAGAGTAGAAGTCAACATGTCAAGAGTTAAATAGATGAATGCAAGTTTTATTGATAAACAAGATATATATTTGATTCAATAGAAAACATGTTAGGTATTTACCTTGCAATATTATTAATATTATTTATAAGTCAGAATGACTATAAAAGGACTCTGAACATTAAACATAATTATATTTTCCACAAGTCAAAAGGACTCTGAATATTAAACAATTCCATTAAGTCAGAAGGTCTCTGAATATTTATTAAATATTTCCTTGTAAAAGGACTATGAATATTAAACTACAATATCAAGCCAAAAAAGAATTTAGATTTACAAAGGCTGAAACTTAATTGCCCAAGATATATATCCTGCCAAAAGTGACTTGTTCTCTGATCTCCTGGCAGTATTTATTTGATATTATTTGCTCATAGGGTAGGGGGGGTTAGGAGTTACACACAACAGATACAAATAGAGGGAAGGGGTAATGGTGAAAGAGGAACATGTGACGAAAAAACTCTGGAAAGCTCCAGAACAGTGTTCTTAGCACGTGGAACCATTTAGTTTCGGAAATGTTACACTTCATATTTCCCTGCGGCCTTAACGAACACCGATGTTGACCCGGCTAATTCCCTCACACTTTCAGTCTTAAACTACACGTTCACGTTAGCCAGTTGTGTTGTGCGAGAGATAGCCAACTTGGGACGTACACAGTGGAATGGGGCTCGATGAGTTTAGAACAGTATACTGTTTCAGTTGTGGTGGGATATGATTAGAAATAATTTAGTGTCCACTTTTTGAAATTCAACGTTGTAGCTTAGTATAAGATGCTACAGTACATCTTACACCAAATTGAGAATATAATAGGATTAGACCTATGCAAAAACAAACCTAGCACATGTATTATCATGACCATTTTAAATGTCTTATTCAGCATTATAAAATTAATTTGAGTAAAAACGTTGGCAAAGTATCTTTGGAGATAAGCGCATACAATGAATACTATGGGAACAAATGCAAAATGTGAAACACAATTTATTTCATTTAGTCTTATATGCGGCACTCCAACACCTTTGCTCAATCGGTAGCTTGTCTGCCTACTGAGCTAAGCATCCCGAGTCTGAATCCCAGCATGGCCGAAAAATTTATCATTGGTGAAATGTGGGTTTACCCTTTCACTATGATGAATTAACGGCCAGGGACTGGATGTTGTGCTTCCCTAGTTTTAAGTTAGATTATAAGGCATATGAAGCTACGACAGGCCTAGCAAGTCGGTAGTAGAAAATATATAGCTTGAATAAAAAAAAACTGACCCGTGTGACAGATTGGGTGTAAAGTAGAAGACTGATATGCTGCAAGATTTTAATGATACTGAGGGGGGTTTTAACAAGTGATTTATTATTGTGGTTTTCTCATCCTCTCTCTACGCTAATGGTGATTCTTATTTGTAAAGGCCTACTTTGATAATATTGAAGTATTTTAGCATATCAGCTTTACATATATATAAACGCCATTCACGACCTAAGTTTACTTGGATGACAGCTCAAAAAGTAACTAAAAAATAGTCCCTAAAATATCACTACTCCAACAGCTGATATCTGCCACTGTCACTTGGGACAGCTGTTATGAAAACATATGGTTATGTAGAGTAATGTGATAGTTAACCACAGTAATTTAGGCCAATATTATGCCTCAAAGAATTTTGAAATTGAAATTTTTGAATGACTTGGTGATCTGTAACTTCTCTTCTTTTTTTCTCCTGGGAACTCATTATCAAAAAAACACACACAAATCTATCCACAAATAAAAAGAACCCCTTATAAAATTTCGTGAGATTAAAGTTAGATTAAACTTATATTTAAGTTTGATAAAAGATAAAAGATTAAAGTTAGATTAAAGTTAGATTAAAGTTAGATTAATGTTAGATTAAAGTTATTTTAAAGTAAGTTTAAAGTTATATTAAAGTAAGATTAAAATTAACCAAATTAGGCCTAATATGTATTCGAACTAAAGAGAAAATATCTGTATACACAAAGTTATTCTTAAAATAATTAGTAATATGATCTAGGATTAAGTTTTTTTACGTTAATACAGAAGCCCAATAATTAAAATAAAAGGTAATTTAACTTAGTTATAAATTATTATAAGTTAGAGTAAGGCGTGGACCTAACAAACTAGAGACTTAATTTAAAGTTAAAAATATAATAAACGCGCACAGTAATAAATTCTATGAAATATATTTAAATTAAACAAAGTCTTAATATTTATTTGAGGTCGTCCACAAAGCTTATTTATCCTTCTATTCAAGTTAAAATAATTATTATTCCGAGCACTTTCACAAAAGGTCTAACAAATATGGCTTTAAAATGGCGACCAACGAATATTAGCCATGTGGTTGATGATGACGCGGACAAGTTGTTTAAAATGGTGTATCCTCGCAGCAGACGATTATATTTTATTCAGTTAAATATTTCTAAAAACAATAAACTAATAATAAAATAGTTAATCATATATAAAATAAATTACAAATATTTTATCTTTACCAAGTAAATACGATGCCTTTATTAAAAGGTATTAATGCATGCACTATATTACACATCATAGATAACATTCCAAAACAAAGAATAGGTACTTTTAATATATGTTTAAAATATTGTTTCGGATTGGGTAAAAAGAAATTGTTAAAAGTAATGAAATAATGTGAGAAAACTTAAGTTTAAGTTATTTTAAATGTAAAATATAACATGTAATTAAAAAACTTAACATTCATAACAAAACAGTGTTCTTTTACAAGTGTTGGTAACCTAAAACCTAAACATATGATTTTTGAACTGTCATCCAGGTAAAGACCTATCGTGAATGAATTATATATTTATTTATATATACATATTGGTATGATTTATGATTTCTGATTATTGGTGAAATTCTTCTTTAAACCCCTATTGTTTTGATAATGTAAGACTATTTGAGCTCGTGCAGATAAAATACTATTCATAAACATGCATTTGTTTGTTCATAACAAAAGTAAAATATTCTATGGTTTTTCACATCATTAACGAATATCAAAATGTTTTTAGAGTTGAATTGCTTTAATGGGTTTGCAATTTTTTTATTTTATTTCATTACATCACTGCATCTTATATTTATTACCTGTTTAGGTTATACACATTATATGATAATTAGTCTAATGGGCTAGAGATGAGGAAGGAATGATTTTAGAGCGAATCTACCCTCATTTGCATTGAAGAAGATAGAAAAACTATTTAGGGAAAACCACCCTCAGTAGACATGACCGGGATTTGAACCTCAATCTCCCCGCATTCAGCAGGACAATCCAACATGAGTGACGCCTTAGACTATTCACCCACTGAAGTGGGTGTTTGCAGTTAATCTAGTTTCTGTACATCTTCAAGATTATTACAGTGGTCTTCTCTTAAAGACCTTCATGTTGAAAGGATAACATTATAAATGATTATGTTTCAGGGGTGTGGCAGTCTGGAGCTGACTGGCTGTCGAGCTGAAAATGGCACGTGTGTGTGCTGGGACAGTTGAAAGCGATAGACGAATATCACTCACACACACACATACACACAGACTTGATGCGTTCTTATGAAACTATCGTAGTTTTGTCGCTGCTTCTTTTTCGTTCTTGGCTCTATCTTCATGAGATGGATTGCCATGACCTACTGCGGCCATTCGCAGATGGATGTGTGACGATGAGATTACTAACATTCGTTGTGTTAACTTATGCTTGTGATCCTCAAGTGTCATTCGTGGATCATGTGAATGTTCATATAAGTGAGGTTCTACAGTGAGCGCCCTGTATCTGATTCTTATTCCAAGATGAATATACACATTATCTAGGTTTCTTAATGATTTTTTTTTAGAATTTTTTTTATTGATTTTTATTTTACCATTAATGCAGTGTACTTTCAACTAGAACCTACGATATGGTGTGTGCGGCTGTTGTACATAGAATCTATGTTGTGGTGTTATTTTTTTTTATCGCAACTAGTGATATTTTATTCAAACTTTTTTTTTACTCTTGTATAGTTGTTATAAGAACTTCTTTGCTGTCGTTGAAAACTACCCTGTAATGCGCAGTGAAATATTAATCCCTCCATTACGAAGGCCCAACTATATGGCAGCATGCTCTCAAATACTTGAATATCTGCATAAAATAGTTTTCCTAGAGAACAGAACTGAACACCAAGTTTGTTTTTGTAAATTTTTCTTCTAAGTTTTTCACACTTAAAAAAACTTTTTGGTCTAAACATAATAATTGTATATATTTTTATTTTGTAAAGAAGGTATAAATAATTTTTTATATAAAATAATTTGTTTAATTGCATTGGCGAGGTCTCTTCTAAGCGATATTTAAAATGAAATATAAAAAAAAGTGTTTAGTTCGGACTTTTAAACTCTTAAACAAAACTGCCCGGCTTATGTGTGCATCTTATTAATGTGGGGTGCAAGTCACACAAGGAAATATAATGCCAAAACCAAAAGTATCTTTAGTGATTAGGTAAAATTTCTTAGCATGTGACATATATATATATATATATCTCTAAAAGGAAAACATCTTTTCACTTTATTAGGTAATTTTATTATATTTAGAAGAAAGTACAGTAAAGATGGATGGAAACATATAAAGGAACAAACACAACATGTTTTTTATAATGAAAAGAACACATTTTATACTGTACGTTGCTGCCATCGGACAAAGCGGTAATGGCTGCCTTTTGAAAAAAATTAATCATTACTGCTCAATCTCCCCACCTAGGTTTCATTCTATCGGAACTCATCAGGAGGGATTGTTAAATGCACAATGCAAATACTTAAAAGGAAACCAAAACAAAAGGGGGAAAAAAGGGAAATTCATAAAGAATAATAGGACACTTATATAAGAACATGTAAAAGGAATAACATAAAGGACAAGCACAGGAAATGGACATTGGATGCATATATATATATATATATATATATATATATTTATATTTATTTATAGATAGGTAAATAGATAGATAGATAGATAGATAGATAAAAGGAAAACCCCAATTTTCCTTTTCCTACCTTTTGTATTTTTTGGTTTTCTCTTTCAAGAAGTTTTGTTGCAAATTTCACACTCCCTCCTGATAAGTTTCGATAGAATGAAACCTAGGTCGGGGGATTGGGCGGCAACTGTCGATTTTCTTAAAGGCAGCCAATACCTCTTTGTCCAATGGCAGCAAAGTAAAGTGGTGAACTGTGTTCTGCTTTTCATTGTAAAAGCCATATTGTGTCTTTCCTTTTATATGTTTCTATACACATTTCCTATCTATGCCTTCTTCCAAATATAATACATTTAGCATATCACTTGTAATAATCATCATGAGATACTTTGCAATGCATGGTGTTAACATCCTCAGTAAAATATATTTTATGAAAATTCCGGCAATAGTTATTTTGAAACATAAATAAACATTTCAATGCACTCTTTGTAGCTATTTGAGCATTGTGAAGATATTTTGTTGAGACTGTGTATTGAAAAAACTATATAATTAAATAAATTGACCTTTTCTGAATTGAAAACAGACATATTTATCAG
This sequence comes from Timema bartmani, assembly GCA_902151455.1. Classification (NCBI taxonomy): domain Eukaryota; kingdom Metazoa; phylum Arthropoda; class Insecta; order Phasmatodea; family Timematidae; genus Timema; species Timema bartmani. The sequence goes on from CABFWB010001182.1 coordinate 154,934, forward strand.
CCTATGTTTATTTAAATGAACACTCATCCTAAATAATTTTTAATATCAAAGAATAAAACATTGAAAGGAGGGTAGAAGGGTAACGCCTACACACTTCCCGGAAAATTGTAGAACTCAGAGTTTTAGTTGTGAACTTTGAGGTCCACAATTTTCTGGTATGTGTGTAAGGCATTGTCCTTCTCTCCTCCTTTCAGTGTTTAATTTAATACAACCCTTTGATGCAATTTTTCCTTTGCTAGTATCAAAAAGATGAAACATTTCTGTTGATTGTTTGGGATCTAAATGTTTAGGAGGGTACTTTATGTTTAATAGGAACATAGAATGATAACATCTTACTTAAAATAGTTCATTATCTTACAAGTTTACGGTTACAATTTTGTATATCTCTTCAATTAAAAACTCTTTTTATACTTTTGAAGCTCATCATCAAACTTAATATATGTAATAAATTACATGTATAATGATAAATGTGAGACAGCTGTTGCTCCTGGGCGAATAAATAAATGAAAACTTTATTCTTTTCATCCTATATTATAGTATTTTCCCCTATTTTCTTATTCATGGCTCCCATTTTTATAATTGTCCTTTATTTGACTTTTAAATTAAACATTAAAAAGAGGACAGAAGGTCAAGGCCTACATGTTAACCAGAAAACTGTAGGCTTCCAAGTTAACAACCAAAACAACAAAACACAATAAAATTTTGGGGGTACATCAGTCCCTCTTCTTCATCAGAAGAGAGTAAACAACCAACTGGACTATGGCAGCGTGGCTAGAGGTAGGTCATGGTCACTTGGATATTATTGTTGCCTGTTTCTTAATTTATTTATTTTTACTTGAATTCTGTAGTTGCTTGTTCAAACTTGTCTTTTGACTCTTGGTAGATGGATATAATGTTTTATTTTTATATTGTATTAAACTATCAGTTATTATTCATTATGATTGTTTATATAGAAATGACTGACTGGTATGAGTAGGCCTGCTCACACCAGTCAGTCATTTCTATGTCTTCACTGGTAAAAAATAATGTTATAATTTAATAATTCATTGATTAAATATAATATAAATACAGTATTATATCGATCTACCAAGAGTCAAGACACAAGTTTGAACAGGCAACAACTGCATCTAAGTGACCATGATCAACCTCTGGCCACGCTGCCATAGTCCAGTTGATGTTTTACTCTCTTCTGCTGAAGAAGGGGGACTAATGTACTCTGAAAATTTCATAATTATGAATTTTGTTGTGTTTTTAATTGTGAGCTCTGAGGTTTACAATTTCCTGGTAAGTGTGTAGGCCGTGCCCTTATATCCTCCTTTCACTATTTAATTAAAACAGCCGTTTGGCACCATTTTTCCCTTCTTCCACTTTAATATTTTTTGGATTCCATTTATAGGAAGTTTTGCTACTTGGTTCACATTCTCTCCTAAAGTGTTCTGATTAAGCAAAATCACATAATTGGATAATACAAAACTTTTCATTGGCAGAACGTCTAATGGCAGCAGTGTAATTCATGAATAATTGTGTTCCGGAACTTCCCCCAATCGTATTATGTGGAATATTTTACTAGGATAAGAAGGCCAATCTATACAATATATTTTAAAAGTAATTCACAGTATATGCAAAAACCTTTTATAGATGATGTTTATAAATTGAAATCTAGGATTCCACATTGAATAGGGTATTTTATATAGAGAAAAAATATTGAAATAAACATTTTTACTTGCTCACTTAATTTAAGCCCATAAATACTTTTATTAGCACTAAGATGTATGCAACAAAATAAATAATGGACCATAGAGTCTATAACTAAAACCATATATAAAAGTACCTACTTCCAATTAATTCCACCAACTCTTGCCTTCAAGGTTAGTCAAGTGCCTCCTAAAAATTTGAGGGTATTGGGCATTTTGGGAGATATTGTGGTTAGACTCGCCTTAAAGATATGATTTCTTTATCACAATCTAACTATATAATATTTTACATTCCATTTTAATTTTTAAACATTATTAAAACAAATGATACATTTCTTGAACTTTTTTTTATAATTCTTTCCTTTGTGACTTTACTGATATTTGCCTTTTCATACAAAACAATGGGGCCTATCTTATATTCCTCAAATTGCTAAATAGTGCTTTTGTGTTTGTCTTATTGATGAAACGCAGTAGAAACTATTGTGTGGTTGCAGGTACTCTAGTGATTATCATATTGAAATCAAGACTTATACAAATAAGTAGTTTACCATCATTTAAAAACTTTTTTTAAACTCTATAAATGACCCAAAACCAAATTGAATTTATATGAAATTTTCCTGAATTCACATTAACTTATGAATATTTTTATTGTGTTTATATTGGATAGAAAATATCATATTGTGATATTTATATAATTTTAAACACTGAATATAATTTATCTATCTTTTTTAAATATGCATACCAAATTTTGTCCTATTCTTATAAATCAAGTTTCTTTAACAATATGTAATTATATATTACTTGCAGCACATTTTAGATGTCACTTGCTTTATTTTGGCAAAGTCACACCCCCAGGTACCTGCATGTCAATATTACTACAGATTGGCGTATAGTATAGAATCTGCATTGTTACTGGCCCATCTTCTTGGCCTGCATTCTCATTTACTGTTGTAAAAGATTATCTGAAACAAATTGAACTATCAATATATTTTTCCTTGTGTGATCTGCACTCTGGATTGTAGCATAAGTCTATGGATGGTTCTTATTCTCTGCTAACAGCACTAATGAATGCTTTGCGATAACGCTCGCTGGCTTCTATCCATATTTTCATTACTTGTTAAAACAATTTGGCACATTAGTATGTAATAACACTCCCATGTTTGTGTAACGTGTTTTTCCTCTTTCCAATGATTTGTTTTGCAAAGTGAACAATGCCGAAGTATTACTGTGTGTGTGACTGTTTCTACTATAGAAGACAGAAGAAAGAAATAAAGAAGACTTATCTTTATGCATTGGATTCTCCCCACATTTTTCCTCTTTCCCTCGGTGGGCTTTCTTAATTGAATTAATTGCACTTATTAGTTGTTGTTTTTTTCTTTATTTATATCACCATTATTATGAAATTATTTAGCCATTGAACCACCTCATTGTTAAACATTTTAAATCTCAAATTAAGAATTTTGGAAACTGGTAACAAAAAGTCACAAACATTGGGAGGAAATTCATATTTCTTATTAAAATATAAATTTCATGATTTTTGCTAATCAACATCAGTTCAAATAAAACAAACAAAAATCATATTCATCATAAATGTACACATTTATTTATAAACTTCACAAAGTTTTTATTATTTTTAATAAAATATGTAAAAAAAGGTAATGTCTTTCAGTGTAACTAAGAAAAGGAAAATTCTTAAAAGCCATATAATTTGATGATTGGTGTTTATGACAACGTAATTAATTGGTACTCACTAGCAAATTGAAGATATATGATTAAAAATATATATACTTTTTCAGGTTATGCACTTATTGGCACTATTTTTCCTATTTATTTGGAAGTATTTAGAGTGCACTTTCTGAATCGACTGATTATATCAGCACACGACTTATAAACTAACTTAAATCTAGAACAGACGCAATATATATCACCCGGCTGTTAATTAATCACTGTTAAAGGGGAAACCAAGATTTCAGCAATACCAGGAATCTAACCCGGGACCCTGAGCTCAGTAGACGGACACAAAACCTACTGAGCCAAGGTGTCGGACATTTGGCATTATTCATGTTACTGATAACTAACATTTGGTTTTTAATTATCTTTGGGATACAGTTAAAAATTCACAGCAACACTACCCATTACCCAACAACCTATTTCTTTCAAAAATTTTTGTTGCGACACACTGACTGCATTAATTAAACCTCGACTATTTATAATATTTCTTAAAACAATTTGCTCTTCAAAATAAAATAAGGAAGATTGACCATGCATTTTTTTATTTTATTATTATAGTTTCTTAACATAAGTCTTGCACACTTATAGACTATACCTGTGTTCTTAGTTAACACACTCAGCTTTCCAACTTACACAGCATGAGAAAACTATAGAGCTTTGACTCGACTGGAATAATTCAAACCAACCTAGTCTCCAGATCTGTTTGGGTAACAAATTAACAGCTCATTTCATCTCCAGTTCATTTTGCAATATATCCAAAAATACTTTGTTCTTCATGATAAACAATCAAGATTGACTATGCATAAGTGTTTGGGACAGTGTTAGCTTAAAGAAAAATACTATAAAAAGCTTTTCATAAGAAAATGTTTAATTTTAATTATATTTTACCATATCATAGACAGGAATAAAATATTTTAACATCACTTTAATAAACAGTAATATATTCTAATCCTGTGCGTTTTGAGTTTTTAATCAGTTTTAAAACCAAGCTCATCTGATAATTGCCCTCAAGACAACATTTTGCCCACAATACAAGACAATCATTATTGTGCTTTTAACCCCAAACTACAAAAAAGTAATGAACATGATTTTTTTTCCATAGAATCTAAATAAAAGGTTATTTTTATCTATTATACAAACAAATAATTTCCTTACAACTAGTTATGTATGATAAAATAATGAAATGCAAGGTTAGGGAAGGAAGCCAACTTAATTATTAGCAAAAATTAATATTTTTTTTAGATTTATTGTGAAAGGAATCAAGACTAAGTATTAAGAAATGAAAATAATTTTTTTTACATACATTACTGTTTCCAGCCTGTACCCTGGGTCAGTTTTTTATTCAAGCCATATATTTTCCACTACCGGCCTGCTAGGCCTGTCATTTATAAGTTTATTATTTGTTCCTATTAATGCCACCATTAACTATCCTTTCAGGTTGGCTTGCTTCCCTTCATTTACATTGAATTATTTTACAATGTTTCTGTTACTCTTTTCAAATATTTAAAAAATAGGTATATGATAACCATGAATTTTTTTTAAACTTATTTCGAACTAGTTTGTAATCAAATTTTATATGGAATTCAAGCTTATAAGTTGAAACATTTACAAAAATAAATTTTGGGGACAAAATATGTGTGGCATAAAAGAGGCCCTGCAGTAAAATGTCTGACAGGCACTTGATTCACTTGAGGAGGTTAGACGCTCAGGCTGCACTTGCTCAAAACTATACGCACTTAGTATTTCATGCCATATAAATATTTATGTTTTCGACAGGGATTAAAACCAATAATTGTTTTTAAAAGATAGGATTTGTGTCAACTGCTTGGGAGTAGAGTAGAGATACTTACAGTTATTGAAAAAAGAATCAGTAATGGAAGCTTTTGCAGAATTATCTTGCAAATGATAGGTGTCCACTAGAATCTTGACTTGAGAAGCTCAAGCTTTTTCTCCTCAGAGGTAGGTTTTTAGACCATGCGACCTCTGAGGTTGGTTTGAGATTATTCTAATTTTATTTTTATGAGAACAAGAAAAATAAAATATTGTGTATTTGAACAGATATAGAAAGTTTACACGTTTTACTGATTGGTATCAAGCTTTAAAAAATTGTCTGAAGCATTCATAGGATTTTTCAATTTTTTAGTATAAATAACTCAATATGGCTAATGCTTTAAGTTTTCCCTGTCACCCTACAAATAACATGTAACATGGACCTCCTGAACCACGCGTCAGAACTTTGTGTAACTTTCATTACTCTTTTTCGAGTACACTAGTCGCAATTATCTGCTCAGGTTCTCGGTTTATTTTAAAATAAACCGGTACATATCCACTAGTAATGAATTTTGTTTTAAATATTGCAAATGTCTTAAAGCAATTACATTGAAGACAGCAAAGCAAAATTGCAATGCATGCAGTTGATGTGTAATACAGTATTATTGAAATCAGATACGCTTGACCAGTGTAGAAAGAAGCATGTTTTGGTATGGCTGGAAATAAAAGCTGTGTCAAGGTAGGTATGCGTGAGGCGTTGCTACATTAGTTGTGTATACATGCATATTGGCGTGGCAGTTGGTTAGTAAAGAGCACTGACATATTTTGCTTTGAGTTTGTGGAAGCATTCAATAAAGTATTGTATGATAAAGATTTAAAAAATTTATTTTTCGTTTAATTTCTACTGTCCCCCTACAGTTATTGTATTCCTATTTTACATCGCAATCAGAAATGGGCAGATAATATTAAAACAAAGTTAAATGTTGTGGGAAAGCAGGCAAAACCATACTAAAAATTAACTAAACTCAGATTTTGTATTAGTCAGTTATTATCCGGCCCGGAATGCCACCACTTTAGGCCAGATAATCGCGATTAGTGTATTTTTGAACTGAGCTGAGTGAAATTGTTATACTGTGCATAAAAGATTACTAGACAAACTTTTTTAATTTATATTTAAAAGTGAATTATTTTTCACGTATCCATTTTTGCACTTGACCGGTGTAATATTGAAATTGATGCGATTTGATCAGAGCATAATCATACACAAAATATTTGTGTTAATTTGCCGTGTTTTATATTTATTTAAGGTTTCGGGATGTGGATGATGACAAATTGTAATTTACTAATTATTACTATGTCGGCAACTAACGATGATTGATCAATTAGAAAAATTTGAGAGATTGAACTCCCTATTTACACTATCTTGAAATATACATATTAATAGTGTACACTCTGTTTACTATGAAAAGTGGCAAGCCCTCCTTGCTCATTCCCACAATGGTGCATTTGATTAGAAACGTCAAGGTAAGACTTCTACCGTTCTATCACAAAATTACAGTCTTACCCTTGACTATCCACTATGGCCCTATCATTTAAGCTGCACCATAGTAGAAACAAGCAAGATAAGCTTGCTATAATTCAGGCTAAAGAGATTATACGTAGTGTTTGTAAAATCATTAATATTGCTGCGCAATATTATTTTTAGTAAATTGATCACTAAACTTTCCTTTCATATTTAAAAGATACTCTTTTTTTTTNTTCGATATATAACTTCACATATTCACTTATTTCTCATGTGCAATTATAAGTTTGAAAAATGATCATCACAATAGGTAATTTACCCCTAGTAAAAACCATATCAACAATCACTAGTTAAACTCAAAATAAGCTTGTTTAGACACGTTAGTGTTTTCCTTAATTAAATTCAAATCCTAAACCTAGACCAAAGACAATCCAGATTTGACAAAAAATGTCTACCTTATTTAATAATTTCATAAACTTATTTAATAAAATGGATTATTGCCAAATGGCTTGGAAATGTATAATAAGAAAGGGCAGTATTATAAGTGTAAGAAGAAATGAAGAAAGAAGTGTGTTAGTTACTATCTAGGCCTAACCTAACTATCCTTTCAGTTTGGCTCCCTTCCCTATCACTTTACATTATTGAACAGCGTTTCTACACTGTCTTATTATAAACTTATTTTAGATGTAGATTATAGAATATGGATAACTTCCATTATGCACCAACATCTTTAGGGGTACAAAGTTAAAGATGAATTATATCCAGGGCTAAGCGAACAATAAAGGTTGAGTACCACTACTCTCATACACGCCACAAATAATAATGTCCACTTGAGTAATTTATTTGCCAAGTTAATTATCTGACTCATTCTAAGCTTTTGTCGTCATACAAAAGTAATAAACCAAACTTATCAATTGAACATTTTTGAATTGTTCATTTATGTCAATTACAGGTATACTAAGTCCACTTATGGCATATATTGTAGATCAACCCAACTTTTTTATTTATCATTAATACAAGTATTGTAATACAGAAAATACTTAGCTAAAATTGATTTACAGTATCATATGGGGGG
>CABFWB010001182.1:162832-180584 GCA_902151455.1 Timema bartmani
GGGGGGGGGGGCAGAAGTAGGCTAATTATTAAGATTGCACTATGTATTCACCAGGAGTAAAAACTTTGAAACAATTTTTAGTGGAGCTGGTTAGTTGGTAATGCTATTTACACATACATCCCTGCCAATAATTGCAAAGTTGAGAATATGTTTTGGCAAATTATCAAAAAGAATGCAAAAAATGTATTTTTTTTTAACATTTTAAATAAAACATATAAATGTGACAGTAAAGCATGAGCTATTGAGAGTGAAATTTGCCATCTTAGGATTCATTGTTTGACTAGGCTTTTAAATTTGAATAGGGTGTTACCCCTAAAGCATGCCGATTACTTTACATTAATGAATTCTTTCTTGATTGCCTACTTTGGAACAAGAACTTAAATGTTTGTGGTTGGAAAGACTTTTTTTTATATATATATAACTAACCCAGTGTGAGACATGGTATCTCAGGTATTTATGTGCAATAAATTTATTTGTATACTAAAATATGAAATGACCAAACTAAAAACAATGCTTAAAAATACTCTTTACCCAAAAAAAATGTTCTATGTATGAAATGTTTGGTTCGACTTGACCACAGTTTTACAAATGCAATCAAATTGTATCAAGCTAGGAATTTTTTTTTTATTCAATCAAAATCAATGTATGGATTACTGTCTGTACAAAGATGGGAACAAAATCATCATAATATATATATATATATATGTTATTCCTTTAATCTATTTTCCTGTGTACAGTTATTTGGTTCATAAAAAATTGTAAAAATATTGTATGTTAAGTGTGTAAAAAAATCCTTTCGCTGTGTTGTAAATATTGTTAACTGTGCTTGGGAAATAAACTATCAAGACTTGCATTGTAAAGAATAGTATTTGGGTTTTATTAGGGATGAGACAGCTTAACCCTTTATCTTGTGTTTATTTCTTGTGTTTATTATACATAACAGATTAAAACTATACATTTCAAATGTTTTAAAATGACTGATATGTTTATTAGTGAAGTACATCGGATTTGATCAGCCTATTAAAAAAAACTATTGCTTATTGCTATTATTGTCAACATACTAGTGTGGATTGAGCTAAAATATTACTGCCACTCACCACTATTTTATTTATGGAGAACAAGACATTACTTCAATGTTGTTGGGTTTTTATTTTGTGGGTTTTTTTCATCATGCATTTCATTTTTAATGAAGTATTCAGATATTTTTACCTCGCACAATTTCATCATATTTTAGGTGTATTATTCTCATGATTAAAAAAGTAATTTCCATATGTTTATACAAAAAATCCCTAGTTTTGACTGAAATACTATTTATATAGCTATTAAATTATGATCTCATTTTTGGTCTGACCAAAGTTTGAAGTTATAGAATGAGTGATTTGTGTTCTGTTTGTCTTGCTTTAATAGATCAACTTGTTTTGTTTTTTTTTGTTTTTTTTTTAACTTAAACTTTAATAGTTGTGAATATTTCTGCAGCAAGTGTGCCTCCACTTAATAACATTATTTTTAGCTTATGTCACTCTGAGCTGCATAGACAGACTTTAAAAAATTAGTTTTTGTTCTTTACCATATTAAGTGTAGAGACAAATTAACAAGTTATTGCAAAAATTTGTCATTATTTTTGTAACAAATAAATGTGTAATTGTTATAAAGTGTACATACTGTACTTTTAATCTACATAAAAAGTAAATGTCATTTGAGAGTCTTTCATATTGTTGTTTATCTGCTAAACATTTTTATCTTTTTTTAATGTATATATAAAAAATGATTTAATCTAAAGAAACTATTAAATTGATTAGTTAGCCATTAGATATTTGTCTTTGGGGTCACACACGTTATTTCTCCTACTCTCTAATTTAATTGTTAATTTTACAAAAGAGTATATTATAAATCAACCTTGAAACCACCTTAGTGCTGAAATACTTATATAGTGGGGCTTAGTAAATTTCTAGTTTGATTCTTGTTGCATTTGCATGGTTATGTTGCTGTGGTTGTTTTGGAGTCTAATGTGTGTATAAGTTTAATCATCAGTGTAAACTAAAATATGGAACAATCTTTGTTTTTTTCTTATCCTACTAATTAAAAGATAAGTTGTACACACCTTTTTTAAGTGTTACCTTGTAATTGAATTAAATCTTAAAACTGCCATAGTTTAGTTAGAGGACAAGTTTTCAAAAATAAAAATAAGAAATAAACGGCTTTGGCTATATTTTATGTCAAAACTTATTTAAAACCTTGATATTGCTTGTAAATAATAACTCACAATTTGTTGTCAATGAAAAATCCAGCAATCTTAATACTTTGCAAATCTTTTATATTACTCCAATGTTAATGATCAACCTCCAATGTGAAAAACCGAAATTGTTACTTTTATTGAATTATCTTTAAAGATATTTTTAAAAATGAGTTTAGTATAATTGAGGACTTTTTTTTTCTTTTTTTGGTCGACACTAAACTTCTTTAAACCGAAATTTAGCTAAAAAAAAGTTTTGATTTTTTCACGGCATTTTGTTATCCTCTGTCCGGTATATATGTATTTAGTTACAAAAATGACTTTGGGGAGGGAAGTAAAAGTTAGAGGAATTGTACCTACATTTGTGTGAAGATAGTGTGGGAAACCATTTGGGGGAATAAACCTCGGTACACCCAGCAGAGATCTGAGCCTTGACCTTGTCAGCATAAAACCTAACTAGACAAGCTAGACATTTAATGTATAGCCGTTGATACAAGTAAAATGTTTTATTAAAAAGGTGCTAGGTAAATTTAAATATTGTTTTTTTATATTACAAGCCAATACAATTAAAAGATAAATTGTTCTAATGTCAAATCATTATCTATTTTAATTTGTTCTTATTGTTGTAATTTTCATTGCACATTTGAGCTATTAGAAACACCTAACCAATAAAAAACCAGTCTAGAGACAAATTAATCTAAAAGTTAATTTTAAGTAAATGCACTAGCATTTACCCTAACTGAGAATGTAAAATGCTAATAACCATATGTAATATTACACTTTATTTTGAACCAACCAGGATTCAAACTTATGTATTCCAAATATTAATAATAAGCTTTGAATCTCGACACCACCCATGAAAAAGGCTTATTTTTAGTTAATCATTCCATTGTGAATGTTTAAAATTGACTTATAGCCAGGTTTATCTAATTATTCATTACCGACTTTACAGTCGTACATTGATTGCATTATTTTAGAATATTGTCATTCTTTCTCCCTCTTCCTTTTGGGGGCCTAGGTTGTCAGGATGGGGGAAGTGACTGGGTTATGATTTTATACTACAGTAGCCCCATGGCTTCTTTGGTGCTGAGTGACAGCTCACAGCTGACAGCTGACGGCTTTGAAAAGTTACAAGACCAAATTATGTATCCCTACGCAGACCCATGTGATCTGCAAAAAACATGTGTTTAGCAGCTGTCACTTCTCACAGTCAAAATTTAGGTATATACCTAAAGGTTGACTGTCAGAAGTCAGCTGTGAACTGTCAGTCAGTACCAAAGAAGCCATGGGGCTACTGTAGGTTCTATTACAAAACTTGATGTTGATAAGAAATATTAGAGGATAAGAAAAAACTCAATAGATTTACTTGGAAGCTCACCCAATGGCCTGACTGACCACTGGGTGATCCCACACGGTTATGAACCCCAGTATCTTGGGCTCGACGGTAGCCCTCCAATACACATACTGATGATCTGGTGTCTTAGCCCACGTAGCCCCAAAAATGGTCAGAGTAACCCCCTAGACTCGATGGTGATTGGTCAGCCCTGTTAGCTGGATACCCTACTATTTATCCTGTCTTCTAGCCTGATTTACCATGAGGTTTGCTGACACACTGTTGATGTTGTCAGCACATAGGTTATATTTGTTTACTAGCTAATCACAAAATCTTGCAATACTCGTTTTGTCATTCACAATCCAGAACACAATAAATGTTAAACTGTTGGAGTTCAATTATTACCGGCCTACAGTGTTCATTTTTGTTTACATTTGTAGTTCACTGTAACGCCGACAGATGTCTTAAGAATCCAGTTTTAAAAGGGTTTTTCAAATAACAAACCGTTAGTCATGTTCCAGCCTAACGCTGTACCGGTCGTGCTAAGATAGTGTTAACAGTAGTTTATTGTGTATTCCGATCACAACTCTGCCCAACAGGTTATGGGCCCAGGTTACGCGAGTTACGCGATCGGAAACGAAACAATAATTTGATTAAACGAAAAGTTTTAAATCAAAAAGGTGCAGAAGTTGAACGATTCGTTAGCCTAACAACATGGCGCACGCGAACGCGACGCATTCAACACGACTCGAAATGTTGTCACGCGACAACTATGATACGTGGAAAATACAAGCCGAAGCCTTGCTAATAAAAAATGATACATGGGGATATGTGTCGGGAGAAATACCACAACCCGAAGTGGTCGGCGAAAACGCGGTGCTTGTTGCCGCGCAAGCCGCACACAAAGCTTGGCTAGTGGCCGATCGGAAGGCAAAAGCTGATTTGATCCTGTCCATAAACCCATCTGAATTAAAACAGATTCGGGGATGCGCTACTTCACGCGATGTATGGGTCAAACTAGAATCAATCTACGCATCAAAGGGGCCCGCTCGCAAGGCAACATTGCTCAAACGTCTCACACAACACAAAATGCAAGATGGCGACGATGTGACTGAACATCTCGCTGGATTTTTTGACGCTGTGGATAAGTTGCAAGCAATGGAAGTGGACATAAACGGTGACCTGTTGACTATCATGCTGTTATATAGTCTCCCCAGCAGTTACGACAACTTTCGATGTGCAATCGAATCCCGTGATAATTTACCGGACGCTGAATCATTGAAAGTGAAAATCTTGGAAGAACATAACGCGCGTGCTCAGGAAAACGGAAGTGCCGCCATGTTTGTCAAGTCAGGAAAACAGTTCGTAAACAGGCCGAAAGGTGGCACGAGCAGTAGTGCTGGATCAGAACAGAAACGTAAACAAAAACCACAATTAAACTACAAATGCGGTTTTTGCAAAAAGAAAGGACACAGGGAGGCCGATTGTTTCTTTAAAAAGAAGTTGAGCGAACAAACGGCAAATAAAGCTGACGAGGCTCACTGTTGTTTTTTCGTCGACAAAGAAATTACAAAATCAAGCAACATAAACAACCTATGGTGCATTGATAGTGGTTGCACATCTCACTTGTGCAACAATGAACATGCATTCATGAGCGTGAAGAAAATGCATGGAAATCTTAAACTTGCCGATGACAGTGCCACACAAGTAAAAGCAAAAGGTGACGTGCAAATCACCACCGCGAACAGTGTGACAGACTCTATCACATTGAAGGATACCTTATACGTACCTGACCTCCGAACGAACCTCATCTCGGTGGCAAAAATTGTTGATTACAACAACAAGGTGACATTTGAGAAAGATCGCGCGACCATAAAAGACATAAACGGTGACATTAAAGTTGTTGCGAATAGAATTGGTGACTTATTCTACTTATGTGAAAGCGATCAGCAAGCGTGCATGGTCACAGGATCAAAAGTTCCAAAAAATGAATTAGAAGTTTGGCACGCTCGACTTGGTCATTTGAACTTGAAGGACATGGTCAATATGCTCAAGAACCAATGTGTTCTTGGTTTGAAATTCAATGACTCAACTGACTTAAAGAACTGTCACACCTGTCTAGAAGGAAAAATAACATCAACTCCCTTCACCAAGCGAGAGGTAACCTCAAAAGAGCTTTTGGAGTTAATCCATTCCGACGTCTGCGGGCCAATGAGGGAAGCATCTCAAGGTGGAGCACGTTATTTTGTAACCTTCATAGACGATTACAGTCGATGGTGTCAAGTCTACTTCCTACGTCACAAGGGGGAGGTCACTGAGAAGTTCGTCGAGTTCAAGAATCTAGCCGAAAATCAGACAGGGCATAAGATCAAAGCTCTTCAATCTGATAACGGCAGGGAATATTGCAACGATAAAATGGATTCCATCCTCAAACGTGCAGGCATCCAACGACGTCTAACAACTCCGCACACCCCACAACAGAACGGTGTTGCAGAAAGGAAGAATCGCACTCTGGTTGAGGCGGCTCGGTGCATGCTACTAGAGTCTGGAATGCCACTGTCTTTTTGGGCCGAAGCCATAGCAACAGCCAACCACATCCGAAATCGGTGCACAACAAAAGGGTTGTCTGAAGGAACTCCATATGAAAGATGGTTGGGAAGACAGCCGAATATCTCCCATCTACGTATATTCGGGGAGAAAGCCATCATCCTCGACAAGTCTCCCAATAAAGGAAAGTTCGAGCCCAAAGGCAAGAAAGGGATCTTCGTCGGTTACTCTGACTGTTCCAAGGCCTATCGGGTATGGCTACCAAGTGAACGAAAGATCCGTGTCTCTAGGGACGTAAGATTTTACGCCGAGCCTGGGCCCGGACGCACATCTGCAGACTTTCTTCAAGAAGAAGATACATCCTTTCAACATGAAGGAAGGGGGTTCAATGAAGAAGAGTCTTCGCACAAGGACGCCGAGATTAGTCCGAACGCTCTGGAAGATGATGAACCATTTCTTGGATTCGAAGTGAATGAGAACCCCATGCTTGACATTGGAGAGCGACAAGATCAAGGTACCGCAAGCACCGAATCTGACATGCTGACGCAGAGAGGACCTGGCAGGCCAAAGTTAATGCGTACCGGAAGAAGGGGTCGCCCCACTAAAATATACCAGCCTGCAGCCAACCGGGCTGATCAGAACCTTGCTCTCAACAATGATCCGCCATACAGTAATGATACTAGGCATTCAAACACATCATCTCAACAAACTATGGAGCACATCAACGTTCAAAGTAACAGGGAAGATGGATCACTTCGTAATGCCCCAGTTGCAATGAATGCCTCCGAGATTCACATTGACAGTGCCATGAAGGGGCCAGATCGTGAGGAATGGTTCGATGCAATCTATTCAGAACTCAGATGCTTGGTTGCCAACGACACTTGGGAAATCGTTGATAGACCGACCAACGATAGAGTGATCGACTGTAGGGCGGTTCTCCGAAACAAGTACAATCCTGATGGGACGTTACTTCGAAGGAAGGCCAGGGTGGTCGCAAGAGGTTTTGCCCAAAGACCAGGAATCGACTTTGTGGACACTTTTGCTCCGGTAGCCAGGATAGAATCATTTCGGCTGCTCATGGCATTGTCAGCCAAACTCAACTTGCAAGTCTCTCAGCTCGACATTACAACGGCCTATCTGAATGGTGACATCGACACACTAACATTCATGGAACAGCCGGACTTGCTTGTTGAAGCACTTCAAAAGATGATTAGGACTGAAAAGGATGACAGCATTGTTGGGAAAGCCAAAGACATGCTTCAGAAACTGGAATCCGGCGACAAAGTCTGCAAACTTCGAAAGGCCATTTACGGACTACGTCAAGCTGGTCGACAGTGGCACGCTAAACTAAGTGCAACCTTAGAATCCATCGGGTTGCAGCCCACAAACTCAGACCCATGTGTGTATGTCGATAGTCGAAGTAAACACCCAGTCTATGTGCTTATCTATGTTGATGACATCGTGATCGCTTCAAGAGACCCGGAGCGAACCAAACAGATTAAAGGTGAATTGTCAAATAAATTTGATGTAAAGGACCTTGGAGTTATAAATCATTGTTTAGGAATTGAAGTGAACCAATCCAAAGACAAAGTCACGTTGTGTCAGAGTGGCTACATCAGGGATGTTTTACATAAGTTTGGGATGGATGACTGCAAACCAGTGAAGACACCGATATCAACCGGGGTCAAGTTTGATTCTTCCTCCACTAACACAGAAGAAACAAAGCAATATCCATTCAGAGAGTTGATTGGAGCCCTCATGTACATCGCCATCGGTACCCGTCCCGACATCGCTTACGCAGTCAACATGTTGAGTCAATATAACAATTGTCACACCTCAACTCACTGGCAAGCTGCCAAGCGTGTCCTAAGATACCTACAAGGAACCATCAACAAGAGGTTGGTCTACGCCAGGGATGATGAAGGCATTTCCGGTTTCGCGGACGCCGACTGGGGAAACTGTGACACTGACAGAAAGTCCTATACAGGCTACACTTTCACCTTGTCTGGAGCAGCGGTATCATGGTGCTCACGAAAGCAGAGAACCGTCGCCTTATCTTCAACCGAGGCAGAGTATATGAGTCTCACCGAAGCTGCGAAGGAAGCAATCTTCCTGATGACCTTCGTGCGAGAACTTGGTTTAAAGGAGTTATCGAACATCATCATTTTCAATGACAATCAATCAGCTGGAAAATTGGCACATAACCCCGTCTTCCACTCAAGATCGAAACATATAGACATAAAGTTTCATTTTATTCGTCAAGCTCTCCAAGATCACCCACTAAGGCTTGAATATCTCTCCACTGAGAATATGGTAGCTGACATCTTAACAAAACCTCTTCCTGGAGCCAAACACGAGAAATGTGTCAACGAATTGGGTTTACGTGCTTGATTGTTACCTATAGACCTTTTGGACTCAAAATTGAGGGGGGGTGTTGGAGTTCAATTATTACCGTCCTACAGTGTTCATTTTTGTTTACATTTGTAGTTCACTGTAACGCCGACAGATGTCTTACGAATTCAGTTTTAAAAGGGTTTTTCAAATAACAAACCGTTAGTCATGTTCCAGCCTAACGCTGTACCGGTCGTGCTAAGATAGTGTTAACAGTAGTTTATTGTGTATTCCGATCACAACTCTGCCCAACATAAACAAACATGCCGATTACAATTTTATATTATAAAATTCATTTTTTAATTTAAAGGAATATAAAATTTAACTTTGCTCTTTCAAAACTATCTTGTTAGATTACATAAATTTCAGGAAAAGATCTTAATTAGGCCTCTTTCAGACAAGTTCAAGTAAGCTTGATTACAAGAGCCTAAGCTACTCATAGTAAATTGAGTCTTATGTAGCTTTTCACATGAGTGCATATGAGCTTATAAGCTCAGTACAGAAATAGTTATTTTTCAAGTTGCACATGATGCAAAACTTAATATATTTAAGAATCGACTACAGCCAGGATCATTGAACACAAGCTGTAAATATTACAGCTATTAGACAGAAAATTGAAGGCTTCTTTGGAACTTGCCATATCGTCACATGCCAGTGGGGGCAATTTAAAATATACAGCTTATCAAAAGATAATATTGATACACAGAAATAATTGGAATAATCTCTTTATCTTGAATTTAAGGAAACAGCTAATCTCCAACCTTAAACTAATTATAGCTTGCACACACAATTTTTATATATTTTGTTTATAACCAAAATGCAACCATTAAAATGGTATCTTCTTGTTAAGAATGTAGTATAGTACTGAAATGCTCAAGGTTATAGTCTTTTTTGAATCGGCTCATGTATACACGTCTGTTGCGTAAATTTTATGCTACATGCAAAACTGCAAAATAGATTTATTGAAAAAGTAATAACACCATTTATTTCAAATAAATTTTGACTCAATGCATCCTTCTGCAAGTTTGATGAAAACTATTCCATCTTTTTGTACATAGATTATTTTTATGTGTGAATTATCTGCAAGAAATTATTTGGTGTGTAGTGAAGTAATTTGTATCTTCTTTCATCCTGATCACTTCCTATTATTTGTTTAAAGGTCTTGTCATTTTTGTAAATTAAGATAATACTATAATAAATATCAAACAAAATTGATGATGAATCATTTGTACATAAACTGCTCTTTTTATTTTATTTTTTGATTAAATATTGGTTATCTATTTGAGAGTTAATTTTTATTTGATCTTGTAAAGCCATACTTTCCCAGTTTATCTTCAAACCAAAATTAATCTCGTACCCATAATTTTATTGCATCTATTAATGTTTCCATCCTGTGGCTTAGGTCACTTTTTTATTCTAGCCATATATTTTCCACTACCGTCTGGCTAGGCCTGTTGTAGCTTCATGTGCCTTATAATCTAATTTAAGACTAGGACAGGCACAACATTCAGTCCCCAGCCATTAATTTGTCACTATGAAAGGGTAAGCCCACATTTCACCTATGATATATTTTTCAGCCATGCCAGGAATCAAACCCGGGACCCTTAGCTTAGTAGAGAGACATACTACCGACTGAGCTAAGGTGTCAGACCCATAATCAAGCAATAGAGCTAAATACCGGTAACTAAAACAAAATTTTATTTCATTCTTGACATTGATTTTTTTCACCATGAGTCACTGCCTATCCGGCATATTCACTTTTTAATACACTAACTAGGTAATGAAGGTAGGCTTTAGGTTAATATTACATTTGTGCGGAGGAAGAAACATTTAGGGGGAAGGGACCAACTGGGATTCGAACTACGTATCATCAGGAAACCAGATTGGGTAAGTCTGACATTTAGGGTGGTATGTAAGAAGAACATATAGTGAATGCTTAGTGGACAGATAGTATGGTTCCGAGCACATTATCGCTCCACCTTTTAACCTATGATGACGCAAGCAAATCCACACTAGTGTCGACAAAGCATCCACTTAGTCAATATGCCCACAGATTCACTTTTGATATCAATTGATGATGTGTTATTGAATACATTGATAAACTTTAATAGAATATATCTTTTGTAAGTACAAAATAGTAATGTTTGGACTAAGTGTTTTTTTTAATTTAAATAATATAAAAAAATAAGTCATAATTTTCTGATTATTTTACTAATATTAAATAATATATCTCTCTGACTCTAGCACAAAAAATTAGATTTTAACAGTAATATACCCTCTATAATTCTGTCTCTTTTTCTCTCGCCCGTCTTCAAACTTCTTGAATTTTCTCTCCCCTCCCGTGTCTTACCTTGCTATATAGCACCTTTTTTTCTTGGTTCCACATGCCTGGCTGTATAACACCTTTTTACTTCCTTCCACATGCCTTTTTAGGATTTCCATCTCGTATTGGCTCCAAGAATTCTTAGCTTCCTGTACCTCGTGCTTTGTTCTTCTTTTCTTCTCATTATACTCTTCTTGTTTACTCATTCCTCTGCTCTAAGCTCCTTCTGAATGCTGTCTTAAACCTAGCTCACATTTCTCCCCTACATTTAACATCTTATCTTTTAGTATTAAGCTTCTGGTCTTTCTTAAATATATCTCTTTTTCCTCCTTATTTTTAAGCCTGCACGCCTTTATCCTTTTTTCTTGTTTTACTATTTTTCTCCTAAATTTCCATCCCTCGGACTTAAGAAAAAGAAAGGATAAACTCAGATAGTAATAGATTTGCTAAATTATTTTTACTGCACCACCTTCATGGAGTGGCACAAATTGCACGGCCGCCCCTTACAATAGCGGAACTTGCTTCTCTTATATCTAACTGAATATCAACACTGGATATTTTACCCTCAAACACATTACAAAAATCTTCTGCTTTTTGAACCGACTGTATGTGGTACTGATAACTGGAATTCTTTTTGAAGTCAGATATTGCATATTTATACTTCTTTAATGGTTTGAGACACAGGATTCCTAACTGTTAGCCTTTTCCACCACAATCAGGCCCAAATAATACACATATTTTACAATACGCGCCACCATCTTCGGCACTGTAGGCAAGCCGAGAAAATATTTCCAGCCATTCCCTTTTAAATTCTGTTCTTGTTGTCTTGAGAAATTACTGGAAAAGAAAATGATTTTGGAGGGGTCCGATTTTAGTCTAGGAATTTTAATCTCTCTTCAATGAATAACCCCTAACACCGGAAATTGAACCCAGGAGACCTAGCTCATTAGAATGGGTCATGCCTAAGGTGACCAGATGACATTTTTTAAAGCCTACTAATTGATTCGATCATTAAATAATCGGAAAATTAATCGATTAGCTCGATTAATCGCAATCTTATTCATCTGTAAAATAATCGATTACTCACATCAAACTAATCGATTATAATTGCCTATCCCTATCATAAACTGGGCTTTAATTACAACAATACGTAATGACTTCTCTTAAATACTACCTAAAAAGGACAACGAGAGAAATTAAAAATGCTCTAACTTAAATGCCCTTCTTGTTGTGGTGGCATATAGAGTACGGTACCTCATAATAATAAAGGCCTATGGCGTAAATGAATGTTTTCTGGCTAGCTATGTTAGTTGTTTATCCTCTTCACGTACATCACTGCTTATGTTGATATTATTTATAACATTTTTAATTATTTCGAGGTGCCTTCATGGCTATTATCGCAAGAAAATATTTCTAATAAGTTTGAGCTGACACATAACACATGTCACATGACATAGTCATTTTGAACAAGAGAGATAAAAAATGTATGCGGTAAATACCCGAACATTTCCCAGTCAGCGTATTCTAAACATATTCTAAACTGCCCTTGTCGATGTGTGGGCGAGGCCGAGGACAACTATGGGGTCATCTTAACTCTTATGGTCGTATGCAAGAACTTGACTAAGTGGATGGTAAATGGACACTTGGAGGGGGTTTGCTTGCGTCATTATAGGTTAAAAGGTGGTAGGTACCACACTATCCTTACACTAAGCGTTCACTAACGTTCTTGCATACTACCCTTAGACCTTGGACCAAACATACATACAAGCTCCAGGCATATAGGTTCAATGATAAAGAACATAAATATAGTTTGGTGCTTGCAAGAGTTCTAATGGAATGAACATTATATTGAATTTAAATAAGAAATTAAATAAATGAAAAAAAAATATCAATATATAAATTTAGAAAATAAGATATGTCAAAACAATAATATTACATATTGACATGGTTGTGTTTAAATATTTAGGAACAATTATTTTAACTAGCAATAACGATATTAGAGTGGAAATCAGGAAAATAATATCCTTAAGTCGGAAAATGTATGCTATTATTCGGTCATCTTGTCTGCTGTAAAGGCATGTGCAACAATAGTTTTACTGGTTGTTTTCTATAATTGTGAAACACGTTCTCTTACTTTTCTATTAATTCAGGGTGGTCAAAAACCTGTTGCTTAAGAAGATATTTTGTCCATAAAGGGATGAAGAGACTGGGGAGTGGAGGAGGTTACATATTGATGAGTTACATACCCTGCATTCGATCATCACAAGGAATTGCTAGGATTATCAAATATCGCAGATTACAGTGGGCAAGAAATGCAGCATGAATGGAAGAATCCATAACCATGTTTAACATATTGACTGTTAAACCAAATGGGAAGACCTAGAATCAAATGGAAGGATGGCATTAGAATGGACCTGAAAGAAATAGGGTATAATGAGGTGGACTGGGTAGAACTATCTCAAGATAAGGATAGAGTGTAATGATATGAACTGGATAGAATTAGCTCAAGAGAGATAGGTGACGCCCTTTTGTAAGTGCTTCAATAAATTTCCCAGTTCCCAATGCTATAGAACAGAGGGAGGGTTGGGCAGCCCCCCATGGACCATCAAGACATTTTGAATGACCCATAAATACATTTTGAATGACACGCCAGCTTTCCCTTAATGTCTTTCTTGTATAAAAAGCATAAATGACCACTTTGAAATGCTTAAAGAACTTTTAGGACTTTGTCAACTATCAATCACAACTACTGGAAGGAATATTTTTGAGATAGTGAAAAACTATACAGAAAAATGTGAGTTAGCTGGGAGTAAACTTCAGCGGTCTAGACTTGAAAGTATATTTATGGATGGTTCTCCGGCAATGCTAAGGAAGAGAGATACCTGTGTTTCTTTGCTATTATAGAGTGAGTAAGTAAGATATAAGATTTAATATTACTTCCTTGATAGGAATAGGATGAAGAAAAACAAAACAAGTGGGTTCAATTAGACAATAATATGCCGAGCTACGAAGTTTAAACAAATAATGATATTATCCCGACACCATCTAATTCTGTCTCTAACTCACCATATTTTCTTGGTTGACCATCATGCTGACCAAGGTGAAATACCCCTTAAAATAGGTCCAAGCTACCCACCGTGACTCAAAGGCACACTTTCCCATTTTTGTTAGTCCTTATGTAATTTCATTCCCCCTTTATATCTAATATATTATAATTTAATTGGATTTAAATTACTTCTAGTCTTTTATTATTATAATATTAATTTCTGGAGTGGAAGTACAAGGTAATTACTTGTGGGGTTGAAGCTGGGCTTGAACTCATCATGGGCGAGTGGACGAGTCGTGGATGGAAGGGTAAAGGGGGTCTGTTTAGCGCGGCGCTTACGACGCACAGAAACCTGCTAGACTGGCGAGGGAATGCCGTGCGGAAGATTGTCTCAGTATGATGCAAGTTTTCGAAATGCCGCCCCTTAAATGTTTTTTCTTTAAAATAACCTTCGATTGTGATTTTTTTTAAACTGCACAAAATGTACGAATACTATTTTTAATTTTGAAAATATAAACTACTTTAAAATAATGATATCAACTTCAACAAACTACTACAGTTTTGCCCTTCTAATTTTAACATTAGCAAATTCGTTAATCAAGGATGTGTAGTATATAGTGGTAGCCAATGTAGATCCAATAGAAATTAATGACAGATTAGCTCAAAATTACCTAAATATCTCTCTATCTATCACACACAGGCACACGTTCCACACCTGAGATATACCCGGTCTATGTAAATGCTACTTTTTAATTCGAGTCCCTATTATCATAACATAATCATTTTCAATGAAGCAACTACAATTGCTGTAAAAAACAATAATTCTTTTACCCGATCTACTTTTTAAATACACAAACTGAATTAGTATAAATGCAAAAATATCATACTGATACAGATATATTATATATCTGATTTACTGATTTAAACACAGCACAGCCACTTGCCACTTCTCGAGACAAACTAAACATTAAAATCAAATATTGTCAATAATTGTTAGTTCAAAGCAGAACTATCAACACGTAACACGTGCAATTGTATTTTGTGATAATTGCCGCCTCAGCTTTTAGGAGCGGCCGCGCGGTATATTAAAAAAAAAAATAGCTTCGCGCTGTCAGATCAAAAGTATTTCGGCGAGCGCTCGCCAACGATGTACCTACACCAGAAACCGAAATCAAAGGGTACCGAAAGCGCTTAGGCAGAGGCGTGCGATAAATCGTATACATCAATATCGGAACAACATATCGTAATATAGAAAATCGTTGCGTAAAGATTTTTAATTATTGAATGTTTCAAATTGTATTTTGATTTCGCTGCTTATGCCGCCCCCTTATGGCGCCGCCTGATGCGGCTGCCTCTCTGTATCATAGCACGGCACAGCCCAGAGGGAATTAAGAGGAAGAAGTGGAGGGAGTGAGAATGATATTTAAATGTTACCTGTTAAATACGGCCACGCGAGTACTCCACACACTGTCACTCTCATATTTATCCATCTCTCTAGCAAATTGCCCTTGAGGCTGTTTCCCTCCCATTTTCAATTAAAACCATTTCTTTTGTTTTCCTTTCCCATCTATCCTCATTCATTCATCATAATGGCTAAACCAACTCAATCTTTTCTTCTCCACTCATTCTGCATACACCTTTCTTGTAATTTTCCCTTTGTTTCCTCATTTCTAATCCTGTCCCTTATAATCACACCCTCCATGTTTCTTAGAAAAATCAACATATTATGCAATTAAAATAAATTTTGTTTACTATTTACCGAATTACCGGTACTTAGGAACCCTTATTTCTTTATTTTAATTTTATTTAATATTGTATGGAAATAATTAAATACCTAATAATTTGTTCTTGTAGTCTTCACAAGCAAAAACAACATGCTAATAAAATTATAAATACCTCTTATTTTTTATCAAATTCATATTTAAAAAAATGTATTCTACCAAAGCAATCTGTTTGTCTGGTTATACCATATTTTATAAATGACATGCATTGTTCACATAGTTAGTGGCAACACCATGTAGGGAATAGGGATTACCTGTCGACTGTATGTGTTCAGGAAAAGTATGGTTATGGACTTATAGTCGTGGTTTCTGGTACAAAAAGAATACTCAATTTATTTTTATTTTATTTTTTTTTTTTTTGGACTTAAATAGTCATCTGATTTATTTTATTCTTTACTTATCTATTATTGTTGTATTGTTTCAGATGATTCCGTAGGAAACCAACGAGATATCCAAGATCTACCTGCTACTTCTACTTCCTTGGAGCTGGAGCATGTGGCAGTGGCAGTGGAAGATGCTTGTGGTAGTACAGCTCCAGCGAGCAGTAGTCACACTGGCATATATAAGGCATTAATGACGGTAAACATAAGCCGGACAGCGTAGTAACATTTCCTAACCCAGTACAGAGCACCACGCATCTAAAGCGATATGTTTGGTCCTAGCTCTTAGCGCGGCCTTCAAACAGCGATCACTCGCCAAGCGATTTCTATACATTTAGAGGCGAGGTGAAAGAAAGAAAATGTATAAAATACATTTATGGTCACTCGGAGTATTTTATTAATAAGATGAAGAAATTTAATGATTTTACTATATTAAAAATGTATTATTAAAATAAAATAATTAAATATCATATAATCAATTTAAAGTACGATTTAAAGACTATAAGTAGCTACGTAAATTAGGTTCAAACACTACAAGCAGTTACAAGATAATTTCAAAAATCTTTAAATACCCAATTAGAAAAGGTAAGTAGCTAGAAAATATTTTTTTTTTAATACTTAAATACTCTTTAAGTAAAGGCTCAAATATAATAAGCAGTTACAAAATAATAAAAATATATTTAAATATACTTCAAGAAAAGGTTCATACAAAATAAATAACTACAAAATAATTAAAAAAACATTTAAATACACTTTAAAAAGGTTCAAGCATTATAAGTAGTCATTTAAATTATTTAGAATACAGTCACTACCTCACGAGAATTCCTCCCATTAATTTATTCTGAAGATATATATTAAGACAATATTATAACGGTATAACGCACTAATTTCCTGTTAAACATGACTGCCGAAGACGGGGAGATTAAGGTTAAATCCCGGTAGGGTGCACTGATAGTGGTTTTCCCTAAATGGTTTCCCCCGGTCTCTCCACGCAAATTTGAGTGCACTAACTCTCTAACTCTAAATTACACTTACATCATCCCTAACCCATTAGCGTAATTAGTGCATATATATATATATATATATATATATATATATATTAGAGCTCCGAAGGTCGTTTTGATATGTGATACATTTTGACGAGCACTGCTACACAGAGATAGCTTCCTTTTATGGCTTTTTACTAAGAGGTAAGAGGTAAGAGGTCGCCCATCGGATTTTTTCTTATAGCCACGCTTATCTCCTTGTCGTCTACGTGGCAGTGATGTCGGCTGAACTTTGATATATGAAGTTCTTGGCCTATTTAAGCCATAGCTAATTTGTATCAAAATGTCAGTGGTTTGTTCTTCTTGTAATTGCACCATTCGGTACAACTTGAATTGTACAATGGGGCTACAAGGAAAATATTTAAAATCAGAAAGACAAAATAATAAAAATAATATTTTTAATATAACAGAAAAATAAAAGAAATGTTTGATTACAAAGAATATACAAAAACGTAAGTTAGAAGATCCAAATTGAAACTGTCTTGTGGCGACAAGGGTGAACGAATGTTCTAGGCGGCAAGATCAAATGCCGTAGGCTTGAAGAGCATTGTTCAATAACAATACAGCTGGACTAGCGCCAGGCTACAGTCAGGTGATTCTAAAAGAAAAACAATGGGGTAATTATCACCGAACGTTAACAGGAAATCATATACCTATTGTATTTTTAACACA